>CAKNYM010045909.1:0-12324 GCA_932195095.1 Andricus curvator | reverse complement strand
CCTCTATTATTTATCAGATCAGCTTCCGAAAATATACCCTCACGCAGTTACGCAACATTTTTTGTATTATGTTCAAGAACATAATAGAATATAAAAAAACAATATTTTGATGTAACACTGAATGCTTTTTACATATTTTCTTTAGTAGCACAAATACTGAAATTACTTAAAATAAAAGAAGTATCATCAGTTTGTTTTTTAACTTATATAAATATAAATTTTATAAGATTCTTGAGAAAATTAGAAAAGATTTTTGAATATTCCAGATCTTTCAAAAAATAATCTCAAAGATTTTAAACAAAAATTTTATTTGGCAGGATTTTACAAAATATTGGGAAAAATTCGAGCCTTCTTGAAACATATTTAGGACTTGTAGAAGCTTGCGAAAAATAAAAAATATCTGATAAATTTTCGGAAATTCTTCCAAGTTTTAAAATGTTTCAAATCTATTCGAAACCTCTTAAATTCCTAAAAATATTTCTAGCTGACTCGAATTTTTCTTAAAATGTTGACAAATTATTTAGAATGTAAAGCAATTGCCTTAAAATCTTCATCTTTGAAAAAATCTGAATTTTTTAAAAATCTTTTACATTTCAAAATTCTTTTTCAATCTCTTCAAATCTTCTGAATATTTCTTAAATTCACTCGATTTTACTTTTGAGTTTTTAATCTTACCAAATTGAAATATTTTTCTTTAAAATCTACTCTTTTTCGAAATTTAAGGAAATCTTTTAAAATGTTTCGAAATCTTTTTGAATTTTCTCTTAAATTTTGTTTTTTTTAAATAAAAAAATCATACAAAAATTTCCCAGAAATCTTAAGAAAAGTCTTTTTAATCGTTTCAACATTTTTAAACCTTCTAATATTTTTCAATTAATTTTGAAAATAAAAAATAATTTTAATTTTTTCTAGGGAAATTAAGAATTTTTTTCATTTTCTTGAAACCTTAAAAAATTCCTCAACTATACACTCTTTTTCACAATTTTGGGAAATAATTTAAAATGTCTTGTAATCTTTTTCAATTTTATTTTATAATTCATTAAGAAAAAAATCATTTGAAATTTTGATGTGCAAAATGGATTTAGTTTGTTAAAAGTTAAAATATTTGGTTGAAAATTCATGTATTATGTTAAAAATTATTCTTATTTGGTACAAAATTATATTTTTTTAATTGAACAGATATTTTTTTAACTAAAAATTTTAACTTTTTAATTGAAAATTCATTTTATTTGGTTAAAAACTTACTTCTCTAACTTGAAATTAAACTACTCTATTTTTTCTTCAAAATTTACCTCTTTTAGTTAGAAATTTTGCTAAAAAATTTGTTTCAACAAAAAAAAAACGAATTTTCCACAAAATAGTTAAATTTTTAAACAAAGAGCTGAAGTTTCGACCAAAATTATAAATCTTCAACTCGGATGGTTAAATTTTCAGTTAAAAATACATTTTTAAACAAAAACAATGATTGTTCAACAAAATAGTTAAATTTTCAACCAAAACCGATTTTTATTTCAGATCAAAAACAAGCAAAAGACAAGCAAAAAAGACGAATTTTCAAAAAAGCAGATTAATTTTTAACCAAATAGTGAAATTTTCGACCGAAACCATGAATTTTTAACCAAGAAGATTAATTTTCTAACGAAAAATACTATCAATTATAAATGATAAATCTTTAAACAAAAATGAAATAAAAACATTTTCAATTAAAAAAATTAATAGTTTACCAAAAAAAATGTCAACAGAGTTGTTCAATTTTCAAAAAAAGAGATTAATTTTCAACTAAAATGTTGCATCTGCAGAAAAAAAATAAAATTTTAACAAAGTAGATCAAGTTTCAACCTAGTAGTCGAATTTTCAAGCAAGAATCTTAATTTCTATCAAAAAACACGACATTTCAACAAAATGGATGAATTTTCAACTAAGAAGGACAAATTTTCGTCAAAAATAAAATAATTGAAATTTTGAGGAATCTGTATTATCATTATAGAGAATAGTTGAAAACATTCAACGTCTTTTCAGACTAGATGGAGCTATGAAAGAAAAATTATTTCAAATAATTTTTTTTCTGAGAATAGATCTTCTCCTCTCGCGCTGCTGGAAATCGAACCACAGAACTACTGATTTCCGGTCAAATGCTTTCCCATTAAGCTACTAGAGAAACCGAGAGAAAAAACTTTTTTCAGAAATACACGCATTATTTTGCTAGATGGTACAAATAACATTTTTCCAGGAATCTCTATTATCATTAGAGAGTAATAGAAAATATTTAACGTCTTTTCAGACTAGATGGAGCCATGAAAGAGAAATTATTTTAAATGATTTTGTTGTCTAAAAAAACAACTTCTCCTCTCGCGCTGCTGGGAATCGAACCACAGAAATACTAATTTCCGGTCAGATTCTTTCCCATTAAGCTACTAGAGAGATCGAGAGAAGAAACTTTTTTCAGAAATACACGCATTATTTTGCTAGATGGTACAAATACAAATTTTCCAGGAATCTTTATTATCATTAGAGAGTAACAGAAAATATTTAACGTCTTTTCAGACTAGATGGAGCTATGAAAGAAAAATTATTTTAAATAATTTTTTGTCTGAGAAAAAATCATCTCCTTTCGCGGCACTGGGAATCGAACCACAGAACTACTGATTTTCAGTCAGGTGCTTTCCCATTAAGCTACTAGAGAAATCGAGAGAAGAATCTTTTTTCAGAAATACACGCATTATTTTGCTAGATGGTACAAATAAATTTTTTTCCAGGAATCTCTATTATCATTAGAGAGTAACAGAAAATATTGCACGTCTTTTCAAACTAGATGGAGCTATAAAAGAAAAATGATTTCAAATAACTTTTTCCTGAAAAATCATCTCCCTTCGCTCCGCTTAGACTGGAATCACAGAACTATTGATTTCCGGTCAGATGCTTTCCCATTAAGCTACTAGAGAGATCGAGAGAAGAAACTTTTTTCAGAAATACACGCACTATTTTTCTAGATGGTACAAATAAAATTTTTCCAGGAATCTCTATTATCATTACAGAGCAATAGAAAATATTTAACGTCTTTTCTGACTAGATGGAGCTATGAAAGAAAAATTATTTTTAATAAATTTTTGTCCGAGAAAAGATCTTTTCCTTTCGCGCCGCTGGGAATCGAACCACAGAACTACTGATTTCCGGTCAGGTGCTTTCCCATTAAGCTACTAGAGAAATCGAGAGAAAAAACTTTTTTCAGAAATACACGCATTATTTTTGTAGATGGTACAAGTTCAATTTTCCAAGGAATCTGCATTATCATCAGAAAATAACAGAAATTTTTGACTTCTTTTCAGACTAGATGGAGCTATGTAAGAAAAATTATTTTTAATAATTTTTTACCACAGAACTACTGATTTCCGGTCAGATGCTTTTCCATTAGGCTACTGACCGGAAATCAGTAGTTGTGTGGTTCGATTCCAAGCGGAGCGAAAGGAGATCTTTTTTCAGAAAAAGAAAAAAAATATTTTAAATAAATTTTCAGTTAAAAAAAAAGAAATGTTTTATAAAAAAAAAAATTTCAAGAAAATAGTAAAATTTTCAACGAAAACATTTTGAAATAAAATCCAGAATTCATCCAAAAGAATTGAAAAACATGAGTTTTCAAAAAAATAGTTTAATTTTCGACAAAGAAAAAAAATTTCAATTAAAAGGATGAATTTTCAAGTGAAAAAGGTAAATATATAATAAAAAGTGGAAAAGTTAAATTTTTAGTTTAAACATTAATTTTCAAGCAAAACAAAACAAATTTTCAACCAAATAGTTAGATTCGTTTCTTTTTCGGTTTAAAATCAATTTTTGAAAATTTAACTATTCCATTTTTGGTTGTAAATCTATCTTTTTTTCAGTTGAAAATTGGAAAAAAGATTAATCTCTTTAGACTTCTTTTAGATTTTTTCTGAAATTTTTCATTTCCTTGTCTGCACAATTTTTTTTGGTTGAAAAATTTACTATTTTGGTAAAAGTTTTATTTATTTTTTTATTAAAAATGATACTGTTTTGTTGAAAATTATTCTGTTTTGGTTAAGGATTCAGCTAGTTTGCATGAAATTCCTTTTTTTTTAATTAAACTTTTTTCCTTTAAAAATCAACTCTTTTTTTTTAAATCAGCTATATACAGTTTTCGTTAAAAATTAATCTCTTTGGCTTGAAAAATCGACGATTTAGAAAAATTTATTTTTTTCGTTGAAAATTAACATTTTTTGTAAAAAATTTATATTTGCGTGTTGAAAACTCAAATGTTTTATAGAAAAATTGTCTCATCGGCTTGAAAATTTAACAATTTTGTTGAAATATTTTGTTTTATAGACTCAAATATGTTTTTGAATTGAACATTCCTTTTTTTTTTATAAATTCCACTTTTTTAATTTAAAATAAAAATATTTTTTCAGTTAAAGTATAAAATATCTAAATGTGTTAATTTTTGTTGCTTATTTGGCAATTTTCTGGATAATCTGTTTTTTTCCTTATTAGAAATTAATTCTTTTAACTGCAAATTCAACTATTATATTTTTGGTTGAAAATTTTTTTTTTTTTTTTTTTTTTTTAAATGTAATTATTTGATTGAAAATTTATGTATTCTGTTGAAAATTCTACTCTTTTGGTAGAAAATTTATCCTCTGGGTTGTACATTCAAATATTTGTTTAAAAATTTATGTGTTTTGTAAAAAATTCATTTTTTGTAGAAAATACATTTTTTTTTGTAGAAAATAAATTTTTTTTCTAGAAAATAACTTTTTTTGTAGAAAATAAATTTTTTGTGAGAAATACAACTGCTGGTTAAAAATTCATCTGTTCTAGATAAGGATTCAAGAAATTTGATAAAAATTCTTATTTTTTTCGATAAATTCAACTGCTTCTAATTAAAAAATAAAATCCTTTTTGTTGAAATATCAAGCATTAGTTTTTTAATTGAAAATTCAACAATTTTCTAGAAAATTCAAATATTTTGTAGAAAATGTAACTTTTAAGTAGAAAATTCGTTTTTTGAATTTGAAAATTTATGCTTCGAATAAAAATTCAATTATTGCATTTCGATTAAACAAATAATCTTTTGCAGTTAAAATTGTTCAATATTCGTCCTTTTTGGTAGAAAACTATTCTTTTTGGTTCAAAATTAAACTATTTGGTTAAAACATTATGCATTTTGTTGAAAATTCGTCTTTTGAAGTGAAAAATTATTTTTTTTTGAAAATTCATCTTTTTGGTTAATAATTAAATTATTTGTTTGAAAATTCAATTTTTATATAAAAAGCTCCTCTTTTTGGCTTGAAAATTCAACATTTTGGATTACATTTTTTTTTAAGAAACTGAAAAATTTTTCGTAGTCTTTTTTTTTGTTAAAAATGCATTTGCTTATTTAAAAATAAATCTGTTTTGGCTGAGGATTCAAATATTTTCTTGCAAATTCGTCTTTTTTGTTCAATCTCTTTTTTATTTAAAATGAAAATTCAACTTTTTGGTTGAAAATTAGCTTTTTTGATGAAAATAAATTTTTTGGTGTTCAAAATTCAACTATTTAAAGAAATTTTTTGTTTTCTTGACTGAGAAACGTTTTCTAGTTGAAAATTTCACACTTTTGGTAGAAATTTCATTTTTTGATTAAAAATGCGACTGTTTGGTTGAAAATTAATCTGTTTTTGTTAAGGATTTAATTAGCCTTTTGAAAATTCCTTCTTTGGTTGGAGTCAACTTTTTTTATTTGAAATTAAAATCTTTTTCATTTAATTATCAATTTTCTATATTTTTTGTTGATAATTTATTTCTTTGGCTTGAAAATTAACATTTTAATAAAAAATTAAACTATTTAGTTGAAAATTAAATTTTTTTCCAATTTTATATTTTCGTGTTAAAAATTCAACTTTTTCATAGAAAATTCGTCTTTTCGGCTTCAAAATTATTTTTTTCAACCAAAAATTAAACACCTTTTAATACTTGCGGAGAAAGGCTTCTCTATAAAATTGGTATAGTTAAGAACTAATTATTATTCAAATCACAGCTTCAAAAATTAGTGAAAATTATCTTATTTTCACAGACAAACTTTAACTAATTTTTAGTTACATTTAAATTATGACAGCCCCATTCATGAAAGTACATATCATAAAATTTTGACATTTTTTAAAGAGATTAAAAATTTTTTATCGAAATTAGTAGATATTCAATACATTTATAAATGATCAAAATTAAATTTTTCGAATAGAAAAAAAAACTAAATCGTTTTCACAATCAAAAATTTTCCTGAGCGATTCAATAAATATACTATGTATATATGAATGTATTTCTTGTCATGAAAAGATAAAATGCTATCATAAGCCTTACAATACATTATTGATCTTTCCATTGCGTCGCAACCAGTTTCCGTCCCTCTAAATTGTATGTACATAATAATGCCATAAATCAAAATTATTTTCACGAATTCAGCGCGTGAAGAAAACAGGGTTATGAAATATGAATAATTTTGATAGACCAATGAGCTAACGACTAGTGTAAAATAAACTGTACCTTTTTCAGGAATATGCATTAGTCACATTCTTATCGCAACTATTCATAAGTGGGTTTCCTCCACTTAAAAAAAATGAAGACAATGATTTTCTTTCTGTACTGCATCTTAGTGGTTTCCACTAACCATATTGGTAAATATTATTTATTATCGATATTATTCAAATAAATCTTTTTCTTCTAACGCAAAGTCGTCCCTGAACCCAGAAATTGGTGAAATTTTATTAATCACTAGTGAAATTTTACTATTTCAATTGAAGACGTGTAATTTTTGTGGCAGTTTTTCTTGTATGATTTGAATCCGACCTGCAATAATTAAAGGAAATTTGTACAAATCTTATGTGTCATTATCGCGATTAGGTAAAAATTTTGCCTCTAATATTTGTTGAAATAATCAGGCAGTATTGTGAACTTTGTAAATAGGCTGCGAAACCTTCAGCAAGATAACGTATTTACAAGTTATTGCTTCGAAAAATATCTGACATTTATTTTTCCTTTCCCTTCAGCCAGATTTATTAAAGGAGATAATTAAAATAGTAAATTATAATTTATTCTGTAAATTTATTTCTGTAAGGACGACCTTTATTTTCAATAAATGGGGGAGCAATCTGTCGGTAGAGTCTCGACTACTGAGCAAGTCACGCAGCGTCTGACCAGAGCGCCTTGTACCACTGAGTGCGCGCGGTGCACTGGCTACGCAGTGGTCAACGCCGTTATGGTCAGACATCGAGCTATCTCCAGCGTCCGCGCGCGGTATACTTGAGTGACCGCGCGCCGCTGGGAATCTCAGTTCGCCACTCGCCTTAGTCGAGTGCACATCAGGAACGGTACCACGCTACTTCCTATGAATCCAGTCCAGGACCAGGAAACAAATCGCTAACGACCAGTGGAGTGGCCGTAGGAGTCGAGAAACGGACCTGAAATGGGCTCCCGAACCGTAGAGACAAAAAAGTTGCTGTTTCAATTTTAAATCCGCCTCTAAGTACTTAAAGCTTTTGCTCCTGGTGGTTCGGAACCCACCTCAAACTGTAGGTGCCCCTTCCACCACCAAGTAAATGTGTGGAATGAAAAAATTTCTACGACGAAAAATTTAGAGTTTAGCGGATCTGCATTTCATTGGAAATTATAAAAAAAAATTAATTACCAAGAATCGTGATATTGAAACATTTTCCTACTCAAAGCATTTCAAAAATTAAAATTATTACAATTTTTATTATACTTTCAAAAATGTCACCATTTTAATTTTAGTTGCAAAACTAAAACTTATGAAAGGGAAATATTCAGCGTCAAGCATGCAAATTATTTTAACCATTGAAAACTGAACAAATTATTAATTTTTTGAGGTGTGAATTTTATTTAGTTCTATTTTTATTATAAATAACTATAATTCCTACCCGTAAAATCCTCCGAACAAAAATTTTTCTTTTTTAAATTATTCGTTCTTTTGAATCTTCAACTAAAGTCAGACAATTTTTAAACAAAACATTGAAAGTTAAAAATAAAATAAAAGAATACAAGAAGATCGCTATGGTTACAATGTTTAAAATTACACAATTTGAAGCCTTTGAATTCAAAATTGTTTTTCATTTTCAAGTTATGTTTGAAATGCTCAGAATTTTACATTTGCAAATAAAAAATAATTGGATTTTCAATGTCTAATTCTAAAATCTTCTCATTTTTAAGGCTTAATTTTGATCAATTAAAGTCTCAATTCTTCATTATTTTGAATTCGTTCTGGAGGCATTCAATTCAAAATTAAAGTTTAAAATAAAAGACCAATTAATTCAGAATGTTTACATTTAAAATTATTGAACTTGTAACTGACTAGCGAAGCTTTTAATATTAAATTTTTGAATTTTGAAATATCAAATAGTAAATCTGTCCTGAAATTTTTAATATTTTAATTTGAAACTGCAGCAAAAACAACTTTAGTTTGAAAAAATAAAAAATCAATCTATTTTAGAATCAATGGAATCATCGCCAAAAACTTTTATTCAATTTTAAATCCGATTCAAATAATGTTTCAGTATAAAATATTCCATTTTCAACCCATTCAATTCGAATTTTTTCAATCAAAAAACAACCATTTTTAAGCAATATTTGATTATTCATTTAAAATAAGTAATTATGAATTAAATAACAAAAAAGAAACAATTTGAAAGTTAATTGTTTAAAATTTCACATTTTTATGTATTAACAGCTCAAAAACTATCAATTTTTACCTTAAAATAAAAAAAATTTTAACTAGTTTCTTCAAAAAGTGCTCAGATTAAATAAAATTGTAATTGTACATTTTTGTAATATTTCTAATTTACAATTATTTTAGATAATATCATTTTGAAAAATTATTTCTGAATTTAGATCATTGCAAATGATGGAGTGGATTTACATTTTTTAACCAAAAATCTTGGAACTTTTCAATTCATAAAAGTTTAAAATTAACAATTTTGCAGTTTAGCGGCATTTAATTTGAAATTGCAATAAAAACAACAATTTTAAACTTTAATTATAAAATTTTGAAATTCCAAAAACTTCCATTTGAAAATGATCTTAATTTTCAAATTTTGTTCTAATCAAAAAATTGCATTGGGTAATTTTCTAAATATTTTTGATACTTACTAAAAATATCTACTAACATTTTTTTTTAGAAAAATGATTTTTGGTAGTTTTGCAGTATTTTAAAAATCCTATACCTAGATTTTCCTAAATTTTCATTGAATTTGAAAATGCGTCAGAAACTTTTTAAGTCTTTTCGTCAGCTAAGGGCTTCAAAATGATACTGGCCTAATTTTTTAATTTTGCCCATTTTTAAGATTTTTTGTTCAATTTCCGGGAAAATAATGGTAAATTTTTTTTATTTGAGCAAAATGAACTTTAAATTCTGCTCTTAAAAATGAGATAAAGAAACTTCAGAAATGTTGACAGATTTCGATTTACAATGAAAAATGTAGAGGAACGCGCAAGATGAAAATCGCCCGGTTGAGCGGGACTGCCGTGCATTGCCTTTGGTATGCATTCGAGCGGTTTTTTTCTTGCGCAGGTATCTACATTTTTCATGATAATTTAAGAACCAGTCGAACATTTTTTTACTAATATTCAAGATTCAATTTCAACTCCTGGAAAAATCTAGGAAAATAATAGTAACATTTTTTAAATTTAGCAAAAGGAACCTTAAAGCCTTCTCTTCAAAAATAAAATTAAGGAACTGCAGAAATTTTTATTGATTTTTGATTTATAATGAAAAATCTAGAGGCGTGCGCAAGACGAAAATCGCCTGGTTGAGCGGGACTGCCGTACATCGCCCTTGGTATGTATTCAAGCGGTTTTTGTCTTGCGCACGTATCTACATTTTTCATGATAATTTAAGAATCAGTCGAAATTTTTATTTTTACGAGTGTTCAAGATTCAATTTCAGCTTCTGGGAAAATCTAGGAAAATAATGGTAAACATTTGTTAATTAAGCAAAATGAATTTTAAAGTCTGCTCTCAAAAATGAAATAAAGAAACTTCAGTAATGTTGACTGGTTTTCGATTTGCAATAAAAAATGTAGAGGCACGCGCAAGACGGAAATCGCCCGGTTGAGCGGGACTGCCGTGCATTGCTTTCGGTATGCATTCAAGCGGTTTTTGTCTTGCGCACGTATCTACATTTTTCATGATAATTTAACAACAAGTCGAAATTTTTTTTCACTAATTTTTAAGATTCAATTTCAACTCCTGGGGAAATGTAGGAAATAATGGTAAAATTTTTGAAATTTGGCAAAAGGATCCTTAAAGTATTTTCTTAAAAACAAGATAAAGACACTGCAAATTTTTTTACTGATTTTTTATTCATCATGAAACATCTAGAGGCGTGCGCAAGACGAAAATCGCCCGGTTTTGTGGGACTGCCAGGCATTGCTTTCGGTATGCATTGGAGGGGTTTTTGTCTTGCGCACGTATCTACATTTTTTATGATAATTTAAGAACTAGTCGAGATTTTTATTTTGACTAATTTTTAAGATTCAATTTCAACTCCTGGAAAAATCTAGGAAAATAATGGTAAAATTTTTTAAACTTAAAAAAAGAAACCTTGAAGTATTTTCTTAAAAATAAGATAAAGAAACTGCAAAAATTTCGACTGGTTTTTGATTTATCGTGAAAAATGTTGTTGCGTGCGCAAGACAAAAACCGCTCGGTTGAGCGGGACTGCCGTACATTGCCTTCGGTATCCACGGGAGAGGTTTCGTGGTTGAAGATTAATTATTTTAGTTGAAAATTCATCTCGTTGGTTGAACTTTTAAGTATTTTTTGAAAATAATTTTTTTTTTCTATTGAAAACGAACTTTTTTAACTGAAAATATAATTATTCTACTTTTCATGTAAATTTTTTTTTTTTAGTGAAAAATTCAACTATTTCGTTGAAAATTCATATATTGCGTTGAAAATTTACCTTTGTGATTTGAAAGTTTAACTATTTCGTTGAAAATCCAAGCATTCTGTTGAAAAGTCGTTTTTTTTGTAGAAAATTAATCTTTTTTCGAAGGAAAATCTCACTATTCCGTTGAAAATTTGTTTTTCATTGAAAATTAATATCCTTGTTTAAAAATTTTATGTTTCGCTACAAATTTTATTATTTTGTTGATAATTGAAATAAGTTAGAAGTCCTTCTTTTTTGTTGAAGATTTGACTGTTTTTTTTTAATGAACTTTTTTGTAAAAAATTAAAATTTGCGGTTTAAAAATTCACCTTTTTTTATTTAAAATAACAATCTTTTTTAGTTAGAAATTCGTCTTTCTTGGTTGAAAAATCAAGTCTTTTGATGAAAATTCGTTTTTTGCTTCAAAAATTAATTTTTTTGTTGTTGAAAATTAATTTTTTATAACTGAAAATAGAAGTATTCCATTTCTGGTATAAAATTTATCTTTTTTTATTTAAAAAAATCAACTATTTGGTTGAAAATTCATATATTTTGTTGACTTTTTACTTTATCTGAAAATTCATCTCGTTGGCTGAAGATTGAACTATTTCATGGAAATTTTTGTTTTTCTCGAAAATTAATTTTTTGGAAAATTTCACTATTTTATTGAAAATTCCGTTCTTTTTGGTTGAAAATTTATCCTTTTTGGTTGAAAATTAAAACATTTTTGAATATCTTTAAAGATTATATTATTTTATCCATATTATTAAACAGTAGTTCAGGAAAATTCTTTTTGAACAAACTTTTTTTTTGTACATATTTTTACCCCCCCCCCCATGTCATTTAACGTGGGCCTACTTATCTATTTTTTACAATCTCAAGCCTGGTGGACAGAATGAATGAACGAAAGATAAATTAACATATAATTATTAATTAATACTATACCTAATTCTCTACTACTAATTTATTTTTTCAGGATCAGCTAAAAACTAAATTGGACTAAATTGGAAAATACAATAAATCCACCTGGACCTTACAACTGAAGAAACTGCAGAAATTTTTACTGCTTTTTTATTTATCATGAAAAATGTAGTTGCGTGCGCAAGACAAAAACCGCTCTGTTGAGCGGGACTGACGTGCATTGCCTTCGGTATGCACGGTTTTTAGAACACGATAAAAAAACCCTCAAGAAGTAGCAATAGATGATTATGACCAGTAAATAATTGAAGTACTCTTGTCTGATTATTTGTTTCTATTAATGGCTCTTAAAGAATATTTTAATTATGAATTAATGTTCCAAAAAATTTAAGCTAGAAAAGCGTCGTTAGGAAGACCTTTTTTCATATAAAAAAAGCACGCTGTGAAAATATACTGTATAGAGGGAAAAACTAATGGCC
>CAKNYM010045908.1:47956-84223 GCA_932195095.1 Andricus curvator | reverse complement strand
CTTAACTCGTTGCAATTAATTGACAGTTGTTTAGAATCAGTAATAAATCGTTTGGAATTCATAATAAATTCTTCAGAATTCCATTTATTACACGATAAAATATGCCCGAAGAGAAAATTACAATCTGGCAATATATGCCAGTCGAGAAAATTAAAATCCGGCATATTTTGCCGGAACAGAATACTCGACCTAAGTTTTAACAAAATAGTTCAACTTTCAACCAAGTGATTGAATTTTCAACCAAAAAAAAGCATTTTAAACCAAGAAGAACAATCTTCTACAAAAAGAAGACGAATTTGCAACAAAACATATTAATTCTCAACAAAAAAAGTTAATGGTTATCTAAGTAGTTCAATTTTGTACCAATATAGTGCAATTTTTAACCAAACAAGATTCAACACCGTTTGATAATGCATTTACCTCGCGCTACGCGCTCGGTCATGGTACTTCCCCCCCATTTTTCCGTAGAACTTTTAAAATTATAGGTCAAACCAGCGACAACTGAAATTTAGTGATTGTGAATTCTTTTATGTTAAAACTCCTTCTCCTTTTACGAACACATTCTCATCACGTTTCTCATGAGAAAAAAAGGTCAGAAGCAATTTTTAGATCTAATTTGGGCAACAAATTTTGTTACTAAAAATCTCATTGTACCTTATGTCTTTTTACCAAAAATTTAACTTGTATTTTGTGCCATTCTTCCAAAACTTAAAATTTTTTCAAATGTTCTTTTTTTTAAAATTAAAACAAAAAAATATGCGTCCCATTTTTATGGGCCAATAGGCCCATAATTGAGAACCATTAAGAAGCGATGAGTCACGGTAATTTCCCCGCTTGAATTTGTGGGCAAACCCAAGCGGGAAATCCTTCCGACCTAATTGCTTCTTAATGGTGTCATTCGACGAGCTTGCTTTCCCTTTTATGACTCATAAGGGCTCACTTAATTCCTTTCACAAACGTTTTGGCACGTAGGCCATTGTCAGGCGGCTAGACATGACGCGCCACCGGATAGCTGTGCCGTCGGAAAAATGCCCCCGGCCTGAAGCGACGCCGTGGAAATGTGCTTGAAGTCATGTACGCCAAGTCTCGAACCTTCTCCGGTTTTCTCTCTCTCTTTTGTCGCGTTGTTTTCCGACTTTGAAATTAAAATCGCGGGGGATTATAAGTTATTCAATATAAATACATTAGCGAATTAATTCATGTCTCTAAATTTTTCTTTTCATTTATATCGCAAAGAGTTTTCATAAAAACAACCTGGTATCATTTAAAGGAAGATCTTTTAATTAATTTAAGGGTTAGGCTTTAACTGCGGTTTTATTTACCATTGAATTTATTTTGAATGTATTCTTATAATAATTTGTGAATAGATTCATTTTAATATTTACTTTATTCTCACAATAATTTGTAAATAGATTAATTCTCTTATAATATCTACTATTGAATTTATCGAGTTCATTCTTATGATTTGTAAATAGATTTTCTATTAATTTATGGTAAATAGATTTTTACCACCAATTTCCAAAGGCTAGCCAATTTTAATTCTTATTTTAAGCGATGACTTTCTTCTGATGGATTGTTGCATTAATTTAGGAATTTAAGTTATTTAATGTCGCGTATTTTATTATTTTTAAATTGTAATATTAATATTAAATATTCGGCAAAATAGTAATTAAATGGCGCGAGACGCTCGAGATTGAAGGAAGGTAGCACGGAGTACGGTGTCCCCACCGCTTCTTTGCGACTCCGTTGCGAGAGTCAGGGGCCAATCAGAGCCCAGCAGCCGCTCCCTTCTTCGATCGGGGCGTTCCCGCTCTCGCAAATGAATACCGGCGCTCTGAGTAGAATCGTCACTTGCGTCTCAGCACCAGCTCGTGCTCAGAGTACAACCGAGAACTGCTCACCTCCCATTGTTCAGTCTCTCTCTTTTTTTTTATTGACGATAGCTACTCAGAGCTCTTTCTCTCTCTCTGTAAGAAATTGTCCAATAAATCGAAATTAACTACAAATTAATCTCGCTTCTTTCACTTACCTCTCACTCACTCTCTCTCTCATCTCTCTTCAGTGGCTCTGGGTTTGCCCTTCCGGGTCTTCGGAGTCACTCTCTATCTCTCTCCTTCTCTATTTTTTTTCAGTGGCTGTGGGTTTGCCCTTCCGGGTCTTCGGAGTCACTTTCTGTCTCTCTCTTTTTATGTGGCTCTGGGTATGCCCTCCGGGGTCTTCGGAGTCACACTCTATCTCTCTCCTTCCTCTTCTGTGGCCTTGGGCTTGTCTTCCCGGGTCTTCGAGGTCACATTCTATCTCTCTCTCCCTCTTCTCAGTGGCTCTGGGTTAGCCCTTCCGGGTCTTCGGAGTCACTCTCTTTCTCTCTCCAACTGTCTTCCTCTTCAACTCTATGGGCCAGCGTAAAAACCGTGTCCGCCCCAACAAACGCTTGCGTGAAAAGCACGCCGCCCCCGCTCTCCTCCGAGCTTCCTCTCCTGCTCCTAGCAATCCAAAAATCCGATCCATCGGGGTCATCCCTTCCGAATCCCACTTCCACATTATCCGGGTTCCCGACTCTCTTCCAGCCCCAGCTTCGGGCCGCCTCGACCTCTCAGGGCGTTACGAAGCTCCGGCTGAACCCCGCACACCTCCGCGCCCAACTATCACGATAATTTTGATCGACTCCTCTCCCTCCTTCGACTCTGAGGACACCCTTATCCTCAGCGCGGACGAGGCCTTCTCGCCTACTCTCCTCTCGCCTCCTATGAAGCTACCCAGACTGACGCCACGAAACCTGGACCTCTAGGCTGACCGACTTTGACGAGACCTAATCTTTGGGTCGACTACTTGACGGCGGGACTTCATCCCTAAAAAAAAAAAAAAAGAAGGGTCCTTGGTTGCGGACCCACCACGGAAAGTGGCCCTCCATCTCTGACGCAAGGGGCCGTGAGGATCTTCCAGTCAACACCGAGCAGTCGCCGCCTCGAGGAAAAATCCATGGAAAGGTTGGATACCTTTCTCCAGGAGAACAACCGACATCTACCAGTACGAGCCACCACAAACTTCGCACCACGACCGATGACTAGGCCTTCACCCTCTCAGCACTGAGAACCGACCGCAGACAGACACAGAGGCTGGACGTGACACGCCCGCAACACGCGTCCACCCTCTTTTGATTACCCCTTTCACCAACAATCATACCTAACAAAGGGGGTTACATCACCATCAAAAAATTATTTAATGCTAATTTTCAGATCTATGTTAGATCAACAAATTTTGTCTATTCATTTTTTTCTTCTCTTGTGTTGTTTTTCCAAAAATTAAATTTTTCTAACTTTCAGTATTATTTCTTACGATTGAAACAAGTACTACGTGTCCGATCAAAAAATAATTAACAACAAGTTTGTTGATCTTTATCAGACGAACAATTTTTGTTGGTTCATTTTTTTTTCTTATCTTGCAAGGTTTGACCACAAAATGGATTTTTTTATTTTTTAAAACGTTTTTCACGATTAAAGCGAAAAATATCCGTCTAGCCGAAAAAAATGGTCATGAAACAAACTTGTTCATCCTTCTGATTCCCCTCGAGTCTTAGAGGCCCCACCGGTTTTTTAAAATTTCAATACTTTTGCTAATTTTTCTATTAAAGGAAGAGCGTCAATTGAAATATAAAAATTTACTATTGGGAATTAGTTTCAGATTTCCAAGTTGACGATAGCATGCGTTGCGTTACGTTTATATATAAAAAAAATCTGTCTTCGAAAATAGCATTAAGTTTAAGATGGGAAGTTTCTTGTTACCCCTTAATTGCTTTACATCACTAATGGTCAACTTACCCACAAACTTCCTTGGACCATGGAAAATTACGCAAGGTTCTCCTTAGACTCTATACCTGGTTCCACTAATCCCTCTTCAGAACCTCCCTCTCTTCCAAATTAGAACATCAGCCCAAAAACCTTACCTGTATGTACTCTCTAAGTACCAATATTCCTCAGATCAAATTTATCATTTGATGGAGCAACGTAGCTCTACAATGCCTGATTATCGTAGATATAAAAGTGGTGCCCTAGAACGAAAAAGTGTAAATGAAAAAAGTCTGAAAAATAAAGATTTTGAAGAAATACCCAAGCTTGAAACGTTCTTCTTATCATCTTCCAAATGATACATTTTTCAGGGTAGCTGATATTAAGGTAATTTTGATAAATAAAATGTGTACCAGGCCGAGGTACATAACTAAATGTAATATAAATTTGATATAATAGTGTTGCCTAATGTAGAAAAGTTCGCATTTTGGACAAAATGGAGTGCGAAGCAAGAGATACGTGATGAGAATCTTTAAAGCCGAAAGAGCTTTAATAAAAGAGAATTCACAATCACCAAATTACAGTTTTCGATGCTTTGAGCTTTAATTTCAAAAGGTCTGTGCATAAAATGTGCGTAATGAAGTCCCTTGGTACACGTGACATAGCTTCTAGAGGTCATGGTCAGTCATATGAAAACGCCCCGATCATGTCGGGAGTATACTGGGGTTTACACGCGAAAATTAAGGAGCACAACCCGTTAGTTGTTTACGCTTCCTGCGCAGATTAATCAGTAAATGAAATATATGCATACAAGTAAACAAATTCAATTGATCTATTATTGATTGAAAATTAATTTCATACCATCGGTTGCTCTTGAAAATTATATGAAAAAAGGGGGCATGGAGGGCCCCACAGAGTCATGGCCGAGGTGCCCTAAATTCAGTAATCGGGCACTGGGTTATGCATACACTAAAAAACTTTTTTTTTCACAATACAAATTCTAAAGTGAAAAGAATTGGATAAAAGAAATGTTTTGCTTCTCACGAGAAAAGTTAAATTTTGAGTCGTAATAAGTTTTAAATTATTATTACCTTTTCTTCTGCAGAAGAGAGGTTAGGAATACTTCAATACTATGTTTTCTTTCAATAATTGCTCGATCAAATGATCGCCTTCATGGCGTGAAACTCGATCGAAATTATAAGAGAGCCTCGTTCGAAGAGATTATACTTATTTTACCATGTAGTTATCCCCAACTCTACTAGAGTGCACAACTTCTAGAGATTAAAAAATTGAAATGTCAGGGGCCCCAGCGTCGGGTGTACGGGCCTGAATCTGACCGGCTTCATATTGTTTAGAGGTAAGCAACCTACTTGAAGAAAAATAGTGACCTTATGAGCAGTCTGCGAATTGGGTGGGTGTAAAATAAAATTGTATTCCTCAAAAAATGTCCATAAAGGGGGAGGGAGTATAATCTCTTCGAACGAGGCTCTCATATAATTTCGATCGAATTTCGCGCCATGAAGGCGATCATTTGATCGAGCAATTATATTTCGAGCCTCGTTCTCGAGATTATACTTATTTTACCATGTAGAGGTTTAGAGAAAAGGTCACGATGTTTTTCTTTTTACTTATCCTTTTATTGATACATTTTGTTGATATAATTAAGTGAACGTAGCTCAAGTACGTTTAACAATGTAAATAAAATTTAAGTTACAAAAGAAACGAAGTAGACAAAATTCTTATATTTAATATAAAAATAGAAAACTTAATTTCTAGATAGAATGGCTTGGGCGAAATCGTTATCGCCAGATCTAATAGGCCTATTGTAAATGTTCGCAAAAATCTGTGACTGCGGAGTCCAGCCCGCAGTTTTGCGAATTATGTCTATGCTAATCCCTCTTTGATGGGCCGCCGACCCATCTGCTGATGGTTTGGCTAGATACTGGATTGTAAGGCTTTTTCAAAGAAATAAACAAGTTATTGGTATTACCGCGTAATTTTGATGAAAATTCAATATACTTGAGCAAAGTAGAAGCCACACATAATTCAGGTTTTTCTCGAAGAAATGGAATAATCAATACTGGTTGATCTCTGTCTGGAGCAGAGGTTTTTGAGAGTTCTTTAATACTTATTTGTAGTTCGTCTGTTCCAACCGAAATATTTTCTAGTTTAATACTGGAGAGTGTTTGAGCTCTTTGGGCCGTAGCAAGTGAAATTAAAATTACAGTCTTAAAAGTTAACGTAGAGAAAGAAAGGCTTTCCAAAGGAAAGAACTGAGCTATGTGGTTTAATACCACCGAGACATCCCATGTACAAGAGTATTTTGGGAATGATGGTTTTAAATTTGGAGGAACCCTCCAAGAATCTTGAAATTAATGGGTCTTCCCCTATCTTGTTCGAGGAAATCAGTGCAGACCTGTATGAATTTAACGTACCATAGGCGGCGCCTTCTTTGAATTTTTTAGTTAAAAATTTTAATACGGAAGTATTGTTAGCGTCAAAAAAATTTAATCTTTCAGATAAGCAGAACTGTTGCCATTGTTTCAAGGCTACCTGGTACTGGTCAAGCGTAGATTTTGAAAGTGATGCCATAATAATGTCTATTGATTCTGGAGAAGTTCCTTTCCTTAAGAAGGCTTCGACAACAGCCTTCCTACCATCAATTCCAAGGTCTCTGCTCTGGGATAAATCTTTCTCCTGCAGGGAGATAACAATAAGGAACGATTAGCCTTAAGAATGATAGGGTTACTTTCTAAGAGTTCATAAAATAGAGGGAAACAGGGTTGATTTGGCCAATTTGGGACTACTACTATACCGGTGGAATTTTCTGATTTAATTTTCTTCAAGACTTTAAGTACCACTGCGAATGGAGGAAATGCATACAATTTTGACCCTGACCAGTTAAACGTAAAAGCGTCAATATATACAGCTCCTGGGTCTGGAAATCGCGAGCAGTAATGTTTACACTTGGTATTTATGTAAGTGGCAAAAAGATCGATATCCACTTTACCGAATGTGCGAACAATCTTTTTAAATGCGAAATTAGCCAATTCCCATTCCGTGTCGTCATTGCTTATTCGCGACAAGGCGTCGGCATGGATATTTTCTTTTGATGGGATATAAGAGGCGAATAAGAAATTATCTCTGTGTTCCGCCCATTGCCATATTTCTTTAGCAAGAGAAGTTTAGGAAATCGCGTTCCTCCCATTTTATTTATATACGCTATCGCGGTTGTGTTGTCAATACGGAGCAGGATTTGACCATTCCAAACGTTAGAAGCTGGGCTCTCTAGTGCAATCTTAACAACAAACAGTTCCTTGTAATTGATGTGCCACTTCTCTTGATGGGAATCCCAAAAACCATAGATATTATCAAAATTATCGGTAGCGCCCCAGCCCGAATTTAAAGCATCTGTAAAGATTATTTTTTCATATTGTCCATCTTTGAAAGAACTTTTAGAATTTCTGATGCTTTTCTGCCACCAGAGCAAATCCGGTATTAATTCAAGAGGAACTGTAATTTTAATATCATAGTTAAAAGCATTCTTAGCAAGTGAAACATATCTAAATCTTTCCATTTGCTTCAGGTAAAGCCAACCGTAGTCAACACCGGGACAAGCTGCCACTAATTTTCCCAATAATTGAGAAAAGTCCCGAAGCTTATGTGTAGGATTTACTACAAATTGCGTTATAAGCTTTTCTAATGCAAACCCTTTTTCTTCTGTGATTTGCACAGAAAGTTTTTCCGAGTTTATAATAAATCCTAAAAATGTACACTTTTTTGACGGCTGAAAATTACTTTTACGCATATTTAAAAGAAACCCTAAGGACTTTAGCAGCGCTATTGTTTTTTTCACATTTTGATTACATTTATCGGAGGAGTCTTCGATACAAAGAATGTCATCAAGGTAGATTACAGAGGATAAGTGCTGAGATCTGAGCAGAGCCATGACCGGTTTCATGACCTTTGTAAAAATAAAGGGGCTCGTACAAAGGCCGAATTGCAAACACGTAAATTGGTACAGAGTACCTAGGAATTCAAACCTTAAGAATTTTCTGCATGACTTAGCAATCGGAACAAGATAAAACGCATCAGACAGGTCCAGAGAAGCCATGAAGTAGTCCTGGACAATCAAATTTCTCGCTGTTCTTAGATCTTCCATTTTAAAATGAGGAGGATCCATGAACTCATTTAGACCTTTGAGGTTTAATATAAATATGTAGGATCCATCTGGTTTTAACGCGAGAAAGTAAGGTTTACTTACGTTTGCTACTGTTTCTTTTTCGCATTGGGAAACTTGTTCTGTGGTGTTTCGTTCTTTTGAAACGGCTGTTTCTGCAAGAAAAGAGGCTTTCGGTTGACTCGGAATTGAAGACGTGGCCTGAACTAGGAAGCTGATCCTGCCGGGGCCGGGCCAGTCCTGAATCCCGGGCGACGATCCCAGTTTTTTTCATTAGTTGTCCTGCTTGTAGAGGGTTGTTTAGCATCCGCGGTGAGTCTTTCAATCGCCTTGGCCTGTTTCAATTTGTCCACAAGATCCCGACCAAAGAGGTACTCATCAGGCTTAGATGTATCCAGGATATCTTTGACCGATTTGTTGAAGCCAGGTGTAACCATCGCTCTTCTTGCGACCGATTGTTTGTAATAAACGTCAGATAAAATCTTGAAAGTGTCGAAGAGGTTTTCAAAGATCGGTGTAGGATCGATGCTCTCATCTTCAACGATAAAAGTTGAAATAACGGACCCAACCGCCATCAACGCGGATCCAATGGCATTTTGGACGTGTTTTTTGTACCCATCTCTTTTTTTTAGCTGATACTCACATCTTTGCTTCAATTACAGCATTCATTCTCGGGGCCTCCCAGAGATCGCATCTTTTATATTTCGTCAGCAATTCCTCGGACTCTTTCCTGGTTAGGCCTTTTTTTATCCAGAATTGTAGCCTGGGTAATATAACCTGATGGAGGGTTAAGTCCAGGCATTTCGGTACGGAAGGATCATCTCCCAGGATGTCCTTATAAGCTTGGTTAATTTGAACCTCCGTTCACGGTGCTTATATACGGAAAAAAAGTTTGCCTGATATGTAGCTAAAAGAAAGGTGAGGGCATCTCTTCGTAATGACTCTAGATGCTAGAAAATCACCCTTCCAAAATCTGGTCTGATCCTTTTTTTAAGACATCCGTAAAAGAATATTGATATTTCAAAAAACGAAAAAGTATTTAATAATCCTAGGCGTAATAATGTATGTATGTGTAAGGATATATTACATACACATTTACACATAGACAGATATATATATATATATATATATATATATATATATATATATATACATACATACATACACACATATATGTATGTATGTCCATATTAACTATAAAATTACGAATGAATTTAAAAGTTCAATTTGCGTAGATTTTGGTATTTACGTTTAGAACATTCAGATAGTTGATTCCAAACTAATCGATATTTCGCATTCGAGTCAATATTTTCTCCAAATAAAAACAAACGATTTTTGGAGTCAGGCAATTCTACAATTTTCACTTCTACAATCAGTGTCTTGTTTGATGTCGTTATCGAAACATACGTCCGAGTTTGTGCAAAAAAGTATTACACGTTGTCGATAATCAATTTTGATTTTTATATCGTGAAGTGTATGTATTGAAAAGTGTTTCTATAATGCCTACACATCCCAGTTGTGCAAGTACTCATCAAGAGAATAGAGTAAAAGTTTGTGGACCATGTGGAAAAAAAATTGTTCTTGGACAGAAAAGTTACAGTAATTTTCAATTAACAGAAACTCATCAAAAATTGATTGAAAAGCATATGAAGACAAATTATAACCTGAAAGATGAAAGGTTTCCCTTGAGTATATGTGCTACATGTCGTTTAGTATTACTTCAACATGAGAATAATGATTTGAAGCGACAATTACCAACGATGCCTAACTATGAAAACATCTTGTTACCTAAGATCACGAGGATAAATAATGCATCAACGGAAGTATGTTTAACTTGTAATTGTTACATATGCTTGACTGGCAGATCGAAAACACATCCGCGTAACACAACAGGAGTGAAAAAGGACGTAAGTACTACAATTACAGCTTCAAATGGATTGTATGGCTCGCAAAATTCAAAAATAACTTCACTTCCTAAAGTAAAAACTTCTGTTCAATCAAATACAATGAAAATTTGTAAAATGTGTAAGACTGAAGTTCACAAAGGTAAAAGGCATGCTTGTAGTAAGCAAGATCATGTAGCTCGAAAAAATGTTGCGAAACTTTTAAATGAATTGCCAAATAAGCAGCAAGAATATATTGCGTCGGAAATTGTCAACAAAAAAGCTAAAAGTAATAGCACAGATTCTATTACGCTGAACACTGAAGGACGTAGAAAACGAATATTTCTTCAAGAAAAAAGTACTGCAGTCACATTTTCATCAAAAGATTTAGATAATTTGCATACAAACACTGGATGTTCGATTCGACATATGAATAACTTGACTACATTTATTCGACATTCTGCTGGTCGAAAGTCTGTGCCTGCTCATTATTGACATCACGTTAGTGAACGAACAAAAATATTAAAAGATATCTACAATATTGATATGTTAGAATTCGATACTAAGAATTCTAATAAAAAAGAAATGAGACCTGTTGTCTGGGCTGATGCTGAAAAACTGCTTGAAACTATTAGAAAGACGTAATTTTGTTGGTGACTATCTCGTTAAAGTAATGGCAGACGGTGGTCAGGGTTTTTTTAAAATTTGCTTGTCAATAATTCCTCACACGCCAACTGAGACTGATTTGGAAAATGATATACCTAAAAAACAAAGAAGAATTGATTCTCAAAACAGTATGAAAGCATCAAATGCAGAAACAAGTGTTAAAAAACTGATTATGCTGTGTATAGTACCTGACGTCAAAGAAAGCTATGAAAATGTTAAACTTCTATTCAATTTAGTGAACATTAATAATATTTCTTTCAAATTTGTCTCTGATTTCAAAATATTACTGATCGTGAATGGACAACAAACGGCAACGTCAATGTATCCTTGTCCTTATTGCTTTGTTGGTCTTCAAGATTTAAGGAAATTTGTTAACAAAAATCATGTGTCCGAGGAAGCGGAAGTTTTACCTCTTAAAACATTTGGTGATTTGAGAAAAGATTATAACAAGTTTATTTCTCTTGGCAAAAATAAAAAGTTAACTAAGAACTGCCACAGTACTATAAATGAGCCACTTTTCAAAGAAAAAGACGATTTGTTGATTCTTGATAAATGTACAATTCCAGAACTTCATATATTACAAGGGTTTGTTAACCATTTGTTTTGGGATGGTCTAGTGCACCTTGTCGGCCGAGAGAAAGCGCTTTTGTGGCCTTTAAAACTAAAGTTAACCTCAAAGAATTATCATGGAGAGGTATTTGAAAGGAATGCATGCAGAAAATTGTTAAGAGAAGCTGACAAACTCTTTGATCGAGAAATTCATGTAGATGTCGGTCAATTGGCCATCACACCCTATGTCACTGCATTTAAAATAATGGATAAAATTGTTAATTCACGTTTTTCGATCAAGAGACTTGATCCGATTGCAGATATAAGGAAGCTCATTAAAGAATTGCACAGCGCATTGCTAAGCACAAATACAACTGAAACCCTTAAAATGCATGTCCTGATGCAGCACTTGACACAATGCCTAGAACTATTGAATATTTGAAGTGTAGATATAAATAGTGATGATTTCTTTGAATCTAAAAAGACTTATATTTATTTTTGTGTTAACAAGTCATAATGTATTTATGTTTATTTATTTTTCCTTAACATATTATATCGAAATTATTATTATTTCTGTTCGTCAATATATATATATAATTTATGCTGTACTTATAGAAATATATATCAATTTTTTAATAATTTAAATGAAAATCTTATTTCTAGGATATCTTGAAAAAAGGATCAGATCATATTTTGGGAGAGTGATTTTCTAGCATCTAGAGTCATTACGAAGAGATCCCCGCAGTTTTTTTTTAGCTACATATCAGGCAAACTTTTTTTCCGTATATAAACACCGTGCAACTAGTGCAAACTCGTTATATTTTTGAGTGAAATGTTATAACGTCTTGCCTCCCGTGCAAGCTCCTTAGATATCGTGCAGTATTGCACAATGTTGCGCAATACTGCGTAGTATGCTTAACAAAGGATTATAAACTAAAATAAATTGTGGGTAGATTATTAATAATTACCTAATTTAGAAGAACCAACGTCAGGTAGATCAAGATCTCCATATTTACTCCCGAGGATCGATTCTAGATCACTGTCAGCCTGCTTATTTTCCTCCTGCGCAGGATTCAAGGACTCATCGTCCGACGAAAAGTCGCAGTGGGTTAAATTATTCACATAATGTTGCATGCGACTTATTTTATTCCCCAGAGAATCAAGGAATTCCGTATTTGCTCTTTTTCTATTCATTTTCGTCAATCATCACAATAACAAAACTCGAAACACAAGAAAAACGGAGATCGTAGAAAACGCGTCTGCACTCTAGCGCACAACGAAGAGATATGAAGCATTTCAGGTTCATGCCCGTACACCCGACGCTGGGGCCCCTGACATTTCAATTTTATGGTCTCTAAAAGTTGTGCACTCTAGTAGACTTGGGGATAACTACATGGTAAAATAAGTATAATCTCGAGAACGAGGCTCGAAATATAATTTGAAATTAATTCTAATTTGCACATGTTTTATCCTTTCTTTTTATGAAAATATCCTTTCAGTCACTTTCACTATTAAAATAAACTGAAATTTTATTTCATTTTCGTGCTTCTTTACGCGTCGAGCGTGTAGAGTGAGCGAAATTTTATTTTGCGCTTGTGTGGTTGGCTAGCTCATCAATGACAGAGCGCGTATTCGTGTTAGTTGTGCATGTGACCTTATTAAACGCGCGCGATTGCAGCACTTTGCGAATAAATTGGGATGAGAAAAAAGCCAAGAGAGGATAAAAATCCGGCTTGAGAATCGGGTTCTCAAGGGGTTAACTGAAGAGGCGTCGAAGAGGAATTCAGGGATCCAAAATAGAAAATGCACACCAGAAACTCAGTCAGTGATAAGTAATTTGTGTGGAAGCCAAATCAAATTTTCTTTATCCACTAAAATAATTCGTTTTGCGTTCCAGTTAGAGGCGTGGATCTACAGAATGGCGAAAACAGCATTTGCCCCGCCCCCCCCCCCCAGAACTTTTTGATTCACCTTCACTTTGCTCTTTTACACCGGAAAAAGGGGAAA
The DNA here is from genome assembly GCA_932195095.1 of Andricus curvator. Classification (NCBI taxonomy): domain Eukaryota; kingdom Metazoa; phylum Arthropoda; class Insecta; order Hymenoptera; family Cynipidae; genus Andricus; species Andricus curvator. Next base: position 71,153 of record CAKNYM010045908.1, on the reverse strand, counting down.
AATCGTAAAAATTTTAATATATAAGAGATTGCAAAAGAGTATTTATAATAGTCTTCATTCATACATTCGCATATTGTCCCACTGTCAGTTTATTATAGAAACTTAAAATTTGATATTTAAAGATTTTTCGAGTTTCAATCGTGTGCGAAACCGTGAATCTTGCCGACGTTTCTTAAACATTGCCTGTGATTGGCCAGAGCGCCTTATGGTGGGGCCTGGTCGAACTTGATTGGCTGTCTCCATAACAGATAAAGAAAACTTACAAAAGGAACTACAAAATGTTAAACAAATCCTAATACAAAACGAGTACACAAACAAACAAATTGATGAAGCAATAAGAAAATACACTCAAAAAAACAAGTCAACACAACCTACTAAAGAGAGAGAGAAAAACGACCACCATCCTACCCAACTACATGCAAGGTATCACAGAACAAATATAATAATAATATATATATATATATATATATATATATATATATATACCATTAAACCATTTCCCTTTCAGGGTAGGCGTGACACTACCCGATTCGGGTAGTGTTTCTAGGTTTTTCTTGTAGTTATAAATAACTACAAGTGTGGGCTCACCACACCCACGATGTGCCAACAGCACTCATGTCAGTATTCTTGAATGGTCACCCATCCAAGTACTAACCGCGTCCAACGCTGCTTAACTTCAGTGATCTGACGAGAACTGGGTTTTTCAGCGTGGTATGGCCGTTGGCCATATAAGATATAATAATAAGAATATAATAATATATAATATATAATAATAATATATAATATATAATAATATATAATAATAAGGCCATATAATAATAAGAACTATATAATAACATCAATTACAATGGTTATAATACCAATCCGATGTGGCTTTCCGTCCTCCCGGATTTAAAAAAAAAGACTTGATTGGCCAATCAAGTTCGATCAGTCCCCACCATGGGGTGCTCTGGCCAATCACAGGCATCGTGGAGAATACACATATAAGAACAACATCACCTGAAACTGCAATGTTCACGAAACGTCGGCAAGATTTATGATTTCGCACACGATTGAAACCTCAGAAAGCTTTAAATTTTAAATTTAAATTTGCTATAATAAACTGACAGCTGGACAATATGCGAATGTACGAACTTGAAGATTATCATGAATAATCTTTTGCAATCTCTGAAATATTAATATTTTTACAATTTTTCCCCCTTTTCCCGTGAAAAAGGGCAAAGTGAGGGTAAGTCAAAAATTCCTGGGGGGAGGGACGATTTCCGTTTTCGCCATTCCGTAGAGCCGCGCCTCTAACTGGAACGCGGAACCAATTTTGGTGGATAAAGAAAATATGGTTTGGTTTTTTTCTCATCCCAATTTCTTCGCAAAGTGCTGCAATCGCGCGCGTTTAATAAGTTCGAGCTAGATGCTTCAATGCTTGATTCTCCCTCCGAAGTGAAAATCTCACCAATTTTCCTGGAGAACATTGTCGCATTACGCTGAAAAATTCAAAATCCAGTTGATTGAGTTTCTGAAGAATGCATCTACTAAAAAAAAAATCGTTACTTAAATTTCAATCTAAGTTGCTGTGCTAAATGTGATCAAAGTCGCGATTTTATATTGGGAACCTCATACACTCAGATAATTGTTTTCTCTTCAATCAAACGAATTCTTTCTTTCTTCCAGGTCGAACAAATATTTTGTTGCTTGAAACACCGTTTATGAAGACATGTGCATATGAGAAATAATTATTTTAAACAACGCAGTGTCTGCATGTACTAAAAATCCGGCTATTCGTACCGAAATTTCGGTATACGTATTTACGGCCTTGAAACAAATTCATGGTAGAAAAGCTTAGGATTTTAGTTCCTTCGAGAATATTTGAAAGTATTTTACGATTTTACATCTTATCCTTGAAAAATAATAAAATTTCCTTAAATTTTTGAAATTATGAATTCTTTGAAACTTGAATCGAATTTTAATAATTGGAAAAAAACTTCAACTTGGAAGCCTCAATTGTTGAAGATTTTCTTATTTACATCTGGAATGAGGACTACATAATAAAAATAGCTTGATGTACATGAAATTCTTTATTTTATGTACCACGTACATATAATTAATAGTTTGTTGATGAGAACAAAAAAAATAATTACGTGTCAATCGTATTTGCGCAAAACAATAAATCATAAAAGTATGCAGTTGAAAAATGATATTGCAAAATTATTTGAACAGCAATTAATTACATTAGACAGTAACGCTGCATACAATTTCTAATAAATAATTAGTGTACATTTCAAAACAACAACTATAATTATAAATATAATCAATGAAAAGGGCTCATATCCTCAGGAATACAATAAAAGATCGTGACTTCTGGTGCGGATATGCAGCCGTCGCAAGGTAACTCAGTCATTTGCACTACTTTATCCTCTTTCTCACATCGCTCTATAAATGAAAAAAATTCAAATATTATCAAGTATCTTACGTAAATCTAAGTTAGGCAATTTTGTTGGTCACGAAATGTCAGGTCAAATTCAGGGACTTGAAAAAACACTTGCAAAAGTCAGGGAATCTGTGTGAATAGCACTTTAACTAGGGTAATCAATACAATGATTGGCCACTTAAGAAATTCTTCGAGTTTAAAAATTTGCAGAAAACTCTATAAGCGTCAAACTAAATTCTAAAATGCACAGATGGATAATGAATTTTATGAAGATTTATATAACAATAATAAGTTAAGCTTTAAATGTATCAAATAATTTATATTTAAAGAAATGAACAATGATGTGAAAGAACACAATGATTCGCCATGAAAACAAAGTGATTACCATAGGCCAATGATTGCATGATTGGCCACTGAAATGTGGTGAAATACAGTCATTGGTCAACTGGTTGACAACATCAGGCTATAGATTAGATTACTTATTTCGAAAACACAATGATTACCATCTAAATTCTACAATGATTGGTCGGGTCAGAAAACTGTTTTTGACTGTTTTTTATTATTGTTCGTAAGTTCAAGTGACACACATATATATCTACACATATACATAGCCAATCATCATGTTTCCGCATCATTCACGATAACAATGATTGGCCACCTATTTATCGACATACAGATATAATTTTAAGGTGAGAATACTGATATTATGTAATTTAATTCACCAAATTCAATTGAAATTCAAAAGTTTTTAGTTACATGTATCGTAAATATACATACAAAAAATTATTCTCAATAAGCGGACAGTCTTGAATTGACACGCACTGCACTGCAGTAACATAGCTTTTCAAATACGCTGCAGAATTGTTTGCGCTTCAATCTGCACTATTTTTTGTAGTCTTATTAATGAGCATTCATTTATATAAGTATATTTGAATGATGTGGCCAACCATTGTACTGATTACCCCAACTGTCAAGAATAATCAGGGCAGCCAGGCAATCACTCTTAGTAACTATTTTTCTCCTTAGATCACATTTTAATCACTTCTTTAAGATGAAGTCACAATAGACACTTTTCATTCAAAAAATTTACCTATAGGTTAATATTAATATTTCAAAGGTTTTGAAATATTTTGGGGCATTTCAAAATATTGGAAGAAATTTTTAATAGATTACAATAACTTGAATGTACTTGAAAGGATTTTTAAGATTCTAGGGTACACTGGAACCTTATTTACCGAAAACTTGATTTGTGCGCGACGAGAAATTGATATCGTTTCGCACGGCGGTTTCGGATGAAAGGAACCGCGGGGCCGAGAGAGGAGGATATGTTGTCAAGCGTGACGAACAGGCTAAGGGCTGAACTCTCACCACGTTAGTAGCATCAGGTTGCGTCATCGTTAAAATCCAAAATAAATGATACATTCAGCCCTGCCGGTTTACTTTCGAAGCCCCCGATTTGCATCAAAGGCCATAACTGAAACCGTGCACAAATTCAAGTTCCAGTGTGTTTTTAAAATTTTTAAGGAATTTTCAGTTGATTTCAAGAGTTTGAAGGAATTTCAAAGAATTTTACAGATTTTAGGGTAAATATTTTTTTTAATTCCACGAAATTTTCTAGTTAAATTATTTTGTATTGAATTTCACTGAAAACAATGAAATTTAAACAATTTTCAATTCATTTGAATTTTTTTTTAATTTAACTGTTTTAAAGTCTTATGAATGTATCTTGAATTTGTTAAAATTCACCTGGATTCTTATCATTTTCATCGAATTCTTTTGAATTCTTCTAAATTCAGAAGAATATTAGTTACATTATTCATGCAAATTCGTCATACATTTTTAATTCAATTTATAAAAATTTCTATACTTAATATGTTACAAGATTAAAATTTTTGTTTCTAAATATTAATGGTCAGGGAAAATGATAAATTAGTCGGAAAAATGAGGGAAAAATCAGGACATTTTAAAAACAAACTTTTAGCGGCCACCCTGATTGAATCAGCGCAATTAGTAACAATTAAAATTTGGCAGCGTTTGAATTGATCATTTTGAAGATTCAGTCAGATATCTTTCGAGAAAATAGAGTCACTTACCAAATGCCTCATCTAAGTCTTCAGAAACCGGTTCGGGAATACATGTTTCCATACTTAATTTAGAATGAAAAAGTATAGTTAAACTGAGAAACATGATGAACATGATTCTATAATTCATTTCTAAGTTCTTGCTGATTACTGGCAAGAATTTCAATTTCAACCCATATTTATTCTCCACGAAAACTAATTGGCACCTTTCACTTGAACATAAAGATTGACGAATGTTATCACAAAGCAATAATTCATAACATGCGTTCGATATCATATCAGAAGGTTTTTAAGTAATTTTATCTTTTACATGATATACTGATTCAATAGAATTTGCAGTTTTCAAACTTTGTCAAAAAAATGAGCATTTTGAACAGCAGGCTAGCTAGAGAATTCCGGTTTTAAAATTCCATGACTTTTATAGGGTTTTCAGGTCTACTTTTAAAAGACTCCAGTCAATTCTGTTTAATTTTAACCAGAGTTGGGTAGTAACTTGTTACAAGAAAAGTTACGTTATTTGTAACTTTTCGGGTAACATTCTTACTATTTTGAAAAGTAAGTTGTAACGTAACTTAGTTACACTGAAAAAAGGATAGCTGTCGTCATCATATTCTGCTTAGCCTCCAAATGCTAGATGGTTGTGCTACACATCCTAGTAGTATTTTGAGCCGAACCATCTTGCATAGGCGCGGCTATTATCTATCAGTTCGCTGGCGTTAGATGCGGACGGTGGCTATCCGGCGTACATTTTTCGAAAAAACTAAAAAGTCAATTTTCTCAAAAAGGCCACCTTTGATTTTTTTTATACTTTTTTTTTGATCTATTGTAATATGATGAAGATATCCTGTGAGTTTTGTCCTCTCTCAACTATTTCTTCTTGAAGAAAAAATTTTTGATTTTAAATTAACTTTTTTTGTATGATTTGTACCTATGAAGTTAATGAAAATTGCTGTTTATCTCTTAAGGAATCTAAGAGCATATATTTACAGAATACGTACAGTTTCAAAATTCGTAAATATCAAATCCTTCACAATTTACATTAGTAAATTGAATGAATTATGATTTTTGCTGTTCTGTTTTGATTTATTTTACTGCTTGCTTCATTAGTTTTGCGTGTTCTATTGGTTCAAATTTTTCTACTTCATCTCCTTCGAGTACACTGTTCCTTCTTTCCATGGATGTCTGGAGGTATTTACGATGTATACTTTCCTGTCGTTGTTTTGTCCAACTTCTGCTTTCCACGCATGGGCTTTTTGAATGCCAGTAATTCCTGGAACTTTTCCCTACTCTTTTTCCTTTTCTTCTCGAAAACTGACAACTTCTTCTGGTGAAGGCATTAATAGACTAATGGCGCTAGTATACTTCATCACTTCTTGAATAAAGAATTCGGCTTAATTTATGGATTCCAGATGTGACTTCTTTAGGTTACGATTAGTTGCAACGTATTTACCAAGCCGCCAACGCCATCACCGGGTCCTTTTACATGGTCAGTTGGTGAAGAGATCCACCTCTTCTTGCAAGATGATTTACTTAATGCGTGATACTGATAGCGATTTTTGAAGTAAGCTGCAGCTCTACCTGTTATTAGTGTAATCTCTTCCATTTCCTCAGGATTCAAAGATTCCATAAATTGCGCAATACAATCCATTGCCAATGAAGCATATGTCGAGAATCATGCTTTTTATCATCAGAAACTACAGCAAAACTTTAAGTTTCTACACCTTGATAGCAAACAGCAGTAAATATCGATATCTGATCATTTGTCCAATGATTAGTTTGAATTGCATCTTTTACCATTAACTTCCAATTCTCAGCAAAGTCACAATGCATTGATAAATGATTTGAATTACTCTTAGCGCGCTCTTTCCCCTCTTTAATTTCTTCTCTTGGGATATTTTTTACAAATATGTGAATATTCTCTTTTTCTGACCAGGTTGCTAACTCATTGACAAAACTGTCAATAGCATTTTACTCTTTCCGAAGTCACCTTTGTTTCAGATCGCAAAAACAATATCTAAAACAGTTTCCTCTAACAATCTTACAAATTGAAGCGTAATCCCTTTAGCTCCTGAACATGTTTTGCAATCTCCAAACTGACAATCTTTGATTACAAGACAACACATCACTTTAGGCAAAATTTCATCCCGAATATCTTTGATATTCGCTCCATCCCTTCTCTGGTTTTTTAATCTAATAAGTAAAAGCTCAAAATTGACGCAATGAATGCAAAGACATTTCTCTTTTAAAGGGTCAATTTGAACTAATTTTGGTCACAGAGAGTAAAATTTCAACTTTCCTATACTTACGTTCGGATGTTTTTCTCGAAACAGGTGAAATAATTCACTAATACTTCGCGTTAAATATCTTTTCACTTTCTTTATTCTTTATTCTTCCACCATTTTCCTTAACTGAAATTACGTCGTTCTTATTTGGGTTTTGTCTGGTACAATCTACGTGATCACTTAAATAATATTCTAATGCTAATTGCACTTCTACATCACTCACAGGATATGCATTTTATGAGTCAGGAGTGTCACATATTCCTTCTTCAATCGAAAATTGCCTGGATTGATCTATCATATATTTGGTTACTTCAGGACACGTTAAAAGTAAATCTTGCTTTTTATATTCTCTTGGTACCAGCGTCAGCAGGCGGATCTTTTCTTGTGCATTTGTTCAGTTGTTCAAAGTTTTTTGAAAATTATATACCCATTCGTCGCAAGGAGAGCACTTTTCTTTTGGCAATGATACATTATAAACTTTTGAAAGCTTACTGGTCGTCGATTCCGTAAATGCATCTATCAGCTGTTTTCTTTCTTTTGCAAGCATAGTTTTCTTGAGACATTTCCTTGATACTTGATAGATTTCGAAAAGGCGAAAAATTAGATTTCCTATCTGAAATTTCATTATTTATTTTTTTTTTAATCTGAAAAATTATTTGAAGTTCTTCGTCTTCATACTCTAACTGTTCATTTTCACATACATTTCCATCATTCAACATTGGTTCTTTTTCATCGGAAATTGCCTGATCTGAACACACGCGAAACTTACCAATAATTCGACGGTAACAATTTTTACAAACACTGTCGCTTAAAAAGATTCTTCTTCCTGGGAAAAAAGGACCTAATAAAACAGCCAACTCGTGGAGCTGTGCAAATGGGTCACTAGAATTGCTGTATATCACATTCTTGTGAAGTTTCGAAGTCAGGACATTTTTTTCGCTTACTCGAATAAATTGATTTTAAAGCGTTGGCCATTTTATCTTAACGAATTAAATACAACTAAAAACACTATATCGAACACTGTAATTATTCAACACGATTTTTTTTACTCCAGATATTGCCAAAGATAAAATGAAACTAAATACAATATTCTATCTTTACGGACTTCAGTTTTTTCTGGTAATGCATTCAATTGTTTTTGTATCGATTATTTTTATATCATATTAAGAAAAGAGGTACTTTACAAAAAATAATAATTTTTATTTGTTAGGAAAACGTACACAATTTTGGTAATTTTCAACTTTTTTCAATTTGCTTTGTCAATTGGTTCCCAAGATAGATTAAAAAAAAATCCGTTAATTTTTACATAATTCACCTGAATATTCATGTATTCGCTGATAACTCGGTTATCAATGTGGCGCAAATTTTTTGTTTGGTGGCCCATATCAGCGCATTTGTAGATCTTCAAGGTCATGCAATTCAAACTTTGATTTTTCAAATGGGGGGGGGGGGGCGTGTCGCCAGCCGCCCCCACGTAACACCTGCTACAAATCCTAGAGTTTCGTGGAGCAATTTTTTTTATTGCTGGCGCATATGAGCGCATTTGCAGCGCAATTTAATGGGCTATAGAAAAAACAAAAAATTAAGGGGGGGGGGGGGGGGGGCGGAGGTGGGGTAACTGACGTGTGCAAAATGGGTTTTGCGAGTTTTTGGCATTAATTATGATTTTCTGCGTTTTTTAAAAATGAAAATTGTTTCTAGTACATAAAATACTACTTTATACTGATAGTTAGATGTTTACATAAATTTTTCAAGCTATTTATTATTTTTTTAAGCAATTTTCCCTTAGAATAGAGTTAGAAAGTCGCGTTTTTTTCATCAATTTTCCACTTTTTGTCCAATTTTTAATTAGAGTGAGGTGAATAATTGATGCAAGTTAACAAAATTAATTCTTTAAACAATTTATCATTAGTGATAAAAATATTCAATTTGAATAATGCTAGAAACTATATGTCTAATTTTCATTTGGAGTCAGTTGATAATTAATTCATTTCAGCAAAAATAATGATCTAAATACATTATTATTGTTTATAATGATCATTTTCTTTATTAATGCTAGATAATTGCAGTTTCTTCTAAAAATTTTAACTGCTTACCCACTTTTTACTTAGTATTGTGATAAATAATGCAATTTAACAAAAATGCTTGTTTAAAAAATGTGTTATTGTTTATAACTGTCTTCTCTTAGATAAGTGTTTAAAAGTTGCGATTTTTTCTAAACTCTTAAATATTTTTTCCACGTCTCGTCGATGATTATATACATACAGAAAGATTGAAATGACCTCAAACAAATAACTGATTATAACATCTCACGGGAAAAGGTAGACTTACTGCAGTCAGGAAATTGGTGCCGGTTTCTTCTCTAATAAGATGAGAAAGAAAGTCAGATATCAATTTTACAAATATCTCTTTTATTTCATAAAATTATATTCACAAAAAAGAAAGGAAAAAAAAAAGATTCTTTCTAATGTTTATTAATTATTTGTTCATAACTAAGAAGGTAAAGCAAAGTTGGACATTTCAGAAAAAAACGCATCTTTATAGCGCTTATCTAAGAGAAGATAGTTATAAAGAATAATTAATTTTTTAAACAACTATGTTTGTTAACTTGCATTATTTATGACTTCACCAACTAAAAACTGGGTAAAAAGGTCAGAATTGAACTAATTATTAACCCACTCTAAATGAAAAGTAGACAAATAGTTGAAAATTTCAGAGAAAACCGCACCTTTCTAGCATTATTCAAATTGGATATTATTAACAATGATCAATACAATAATAATAATAATGAACAATAATAATAAATTTTATAAAATATAATAAATTGTTTAAATGAATTATTTTTTTAACTCTAATTAATTATTTACCTTACTGTTGGAACTATTTATATAAACATCTATTTGGTACAAAATCAAACTGTATAGTAGAAGATTCGTTTTCGTATTGAAAAGTAATTCTCTTAAATAAAAATTTACCTGCACCATTTTTGGCTAAAAATGTATCTTTTTCAATTTGAAAATTCCACTTTTCACTTCTAATTTCGGCACCACATCCATTGTTCAAAGTATTTTATTTAAAATTTATGTAATTTGTTGAAAATTCGTCTTTTTGGTAGAAAAGTAATCTTCTTGGTTGAAAATAAAACTAATTGGTTAAAAATTTATGTATTTTGTTGAAAATTCATCTTTTTGGTAGAAAATCAATATTCTGTGTTGAAAATTTGTTTTCTTTTTGATGAAAATTTATTAATTTAACTGAAAATTCAACAATTTTGTTTAACCTTGTACTCGCTGGTCGGATATGAATATTAATATATTCTTGGGTTGAAAATTAAGCTGTTTTGTAGAAAATTCATATTGAAAATTGATTCTCTTAAATGAAAATTCAACTATACCACTTTTTGGTTAATAATTAATTTTTTTCAGTTTAGAAATTCCACTATTCAGTTTAAAAAAATTAAAAACTAGCATCACAGCCCTTGTTCAAGATATTTAGTTAAAAATGTATGTTATTTTTAAAAAAAAATTCATCTTTTTGGTAGAATAGTATTCTTTTTGGGTGGAATTCAACTATTTGGTTAAAATTTATATCTTTTTGTTAAAAATTTGTTTTTCTTTTAAATTAAAAATCAATATTTTCAAATGAAAATTCAACTATTTTGTAGAACATTGAACTGATTCTTTGAAAAGAACTTTCTTGTTAAAAATTCATATTTCCGGGTTGAGAATTCAACTGTTTTGTAGAAAATTCGCCTTTCTCGCTTGAAAGTTAGACTTTTTAAATATATTACATAAACTCATTATTTTTATAATTTTGTAACAGTATATTTCATTTATCAGATGAAAATAAAATGAATGCTAGATAGCCATTTAATGTGTGTTTTAATTCTCTGTGGATCGAGGAGGAGGGGGTGCAATTTTTGGGATTTTCAAAAAGTATATATTTTACCTTTAAAAATGAAAGTCAAATACAAACTTGACTCTTTTGGGAAAAGTCTTATTTTATTTCTTACTTTGCTTTTCATCTCAAAAGGAAGTTTAGGTTTTTCCTTTCAAGGGGCCAAAGGTGGGATTTTTATTGTTCATTCGCGAAAATGAGCGATGAATGCTTTCTGAGAATATACCATCTGCCTTGGCGGTTTCTAACTCTTCTAATAAAAAATGTTTTCTTTAGTATAGTTTCGATAGGCTCTTTCATGCCATTTTGATTTGTCATAACTATTTTCGAAAAAACGAATATTTTACCTCAAAAACATAGGTCAAAAATAAATTTGACTTTTTTAGAGGAAAACGTTTTTTTTATTCTTATGTGACTACAAAGAAAGTTGAGATTTTCTCTTTTGATAAACTTGAGCTTTCTTTCGCATCCTAATTAAAAATCTAAAAAGGATTTTTGGCACAGATTAATAGAAATGCAGTTAATAATATTTTTTAGTTTATTTAAAAATTGGTAGAGCGTAAAATTTGTAGATCTGAACAAGATAAATTTCTTGTTGATTCTGCACTTTTTCCTAAAGAATTAATATTTTTCAAGAGAAATTACATAAATGAATGATCATAAATAATTTTCTTACACGTGTTATTTTGTTAACACTCGGTTGGAAAAAGTGGATTGAACAAGGCTTATAAGATTTACATTGTCAACCCTGGTGAAAAAAAATCATCTTCTATTTGAATGCTTTAGATAGCATTTTATGTGGTTTACTTACTTCAGTCGCCACTAATACTTCTGTTTACACTAAGACGTAATTTTTTCGAAATTTTGGTTAGTTCTCGTTTAAACAGTTTTTTAAAAGTATTTCATTAATTATTAACAAAATTTTTTATAAAATTATTTGTAAACACGTTCATTATCTATATCGAGGTAAGATCTCTTGAAAATCTTCCGATCGAATGAAAACTTCAAGCCGCGAATTGATGTTAAAAAATTGCTATTTTTAAGGGAAAATCCTGTAGACTTTTCATTTGTTAATAGAAAATCAGCCAGGTCGACTAGTGTCATTATTTTCCCTAAAATTGAAACAAAATAAAACATATGAACTCACGTTACATTTTATCGTACGACGAGCCATTACTTAACTACAGTCTTATAAACAATATATTTTTCATAAATATTGGCTCCGCTAAAAGCCACAATTTGCAAGTTATTCGCGATGGTCTTTTTTCATAACGTTGATTTTACCGTAAACTGTATAATTATCTCTGTTAGCATTTTCAATACTTGCTCCTTAGTGTTTATGACTATTGTTATTAACAAAAATCCTCAATGAAGAAAATCGATTCTTTTTGAAATTTTTATATTAATATTGGGTACAAAGTAAAACTTTTCACTCTCGTGATATTTTCTTTTGGGAAGAACCATTATTTATTCACGGCCTGATAAAAAATGTATTTTTTATAAATCTACGCCTGGATGTCTTGCTCATAGAAAGGATTAATTCACCAAAAAATAAAAGTGTGGATTTTTTGTGAAAACTGACTTTTTATATTTTTAAACTGTTCTAATCTTTATTCGCGTGTATCGCGGATTTTAATTCGGTCTAATTTGCATATGATCTTTACATTTCTGAAAAAAGTTGTCCAAAATGTTATTGATTGAAAATGCAGTTAACGGTGTTGATTGGTAATTGCTATAAATTATTATTTAATCATTAAATTATAATTGTTATTAAATATTACAAATGATTAATATACTACTAGACATTGCCTATTGATAATATGATTAATAATTTTCAAATTTTTTATTGTAAATTTTCAAAATTAAATACTCTTCAGTCCTAAAAGATTTGCAACTCAAAGTTCTGTAATATTGAAGAGTTACAACTGACAATTCTTGAATGTTGAAAATATGGAGTTACAAATTATTCAATTTTCAAAAATTATATATTGAAGATATGTCATTTAAAACATTTTTTGTCGTTGAAAAATGGAGTTTGAAAGACTTTAAATGGAAATTCATCAATTTTAACGATTTGCAATTTAAAACTCTTCAAGATTGAAGATTTAAGATTGAAAACTCTTTATTTTTTGAAGATATATAAATACAAATTTTTTAATTGTGATGATTTTGAAAATCAAAAGCCCAAAGTTTTCAATTATAAATCTTCCAAATTGATGAAATTTGAAATGTGAATCATTTAAATGTCAGTATTTTTAATTGTAAAACTTAAAACTCGCATACGTTTTAAACTGTGAATGTTAAAAATTAAATTTTAATGATTTACAATTGAAGGTTCTACAATTTTGAAGATTAATAATTTCAATTGTTCAATCTTAACGATTTGTAGTTTAAATATCTTTAGTTTCAGAAGCTTTGCACTTCAAAGTTCTGAAATTTTTGAGAGTTAAAATTTGACAATTTTTGAATGTTGAAAATTTGTAATGACAAATTATTCAATTTTCAAAAATTATATTTTAAAGATATGTAATTTGAAACATTTTTTTGGAAAAGTTCAATTTTGAAGACTTTAAATGAAAAATGTATCAATTTTAACAAATTGCAATTTAAAATTCTTCAAGATTGAAGATTTACAATTGCAAACTCTTTAATTTTTGAAGATGTATAAATACAAATTTATTAATTATGATGATTTTGAAAATCAAAAGTCCAAAGTTTTCAATTCTCAATCTTCCAACTTGGTGAAATTTGAAACGTAAGTCATTTAAATGTCAGTATTTTCAATTGTAAAACTTAAAACTCGCATAATTTTTAAACTGTGAATGTTAAAAATTAAATTTTAATGATTTTCAATTCAAGCTTCTGCAATTTTGAAGATTTAAAATTCCAATTCCTTAATCCTAACGATTTGCAGTTTAAATATCTTCAATTTTAAAAGATTTGCAATTCAAGGTTCTGAAATTTTGAAGAGTTATAATTTGACAATTTTCGAATGTTGAAAATTTGTAATGACAAATTATTCAATGTTCAAGAATTATATTTTAAAGGTATGTAGTTTCAAATATTATTTTGGAAAAGTTCAAGTTTGAAGACTTAAGATGGAAAATTCTTCAATTTTAACGATTTGCAATTTAAAAATCTTCAAAATTGAAGATTTACAAGTGAAAACTCTTTAATTTTGAAAGATGTATGAATAACAATTTTTAAATTGTGATAAAAATGTCGATCATCAAAATTGCAGAATTTTTAATTTCAAAACATAAAACTTTTATAACTATTTCAATTTTAAAGATCGGCAGTTGAAATTTTTACCATTTTGAAGAGTTAAAATTGAAATTTTCAAATATTAAAAATATAGATTTGCAAATTATTCCATTATTAAGACTTGTATTTTACAAATTTTACAAAATTCCAAAAAACAAACGAAAATGAACATTTTAAGCCAAACAATCCACAAGATGAAAAATTGTCAGAAGAAGAAAAAAGTTGCATTTTGAAAACCCTACAAGATTATCACAACATATTTTTGAATTTTCTTGACAAATCGAAAATTCAAATTTTAACAGCACAAAAAATGAATAATCAAAAATTCCATTTTGCCATTAAACTATACAAGATACGAAAAAATATGAATCAACAAAAATTGCGTATTTAAAAAGGATCTACCAATTTGTCAGGAATTACTTTTTAATAGGACGCGTAGTTTTTGTGTTATTCGTAAAAAACTACATTAAAATAGAAAAATGGAATTTTTAGACAAACGACACAAGATACGAGAAAAATATATCGACAAAATTTGTTTTCTCAAAAAAGAGTCACGAATTTGTTATTAATTTTTTTTTTCATAGCATGCGCACTTTTTTCAATTATAAAAACAAGATAATGAAAATACGTCTGCTTTAATACCAATGCATATTATGAATTGTAATAATATAAATTTATTGAAATGATATAACATTTTCAGGGTTGCTGATGATAAAATTTAATGCAAAATAAGGAACAAATATCAAAGTAATCATGATAAATAAAATTCGTATTTTATTTTGCAATATATAAACAATCCCTGGATGAGGTACAGAAATAAATGTTATATACATTTGATATAATAGTGTTGCATAATGTAGAAAAGTTCGCATTTTGGACAAAATCGAGTGCGAAACATGAGATACGTGATGAGAATGTATACGCTAAAGCAGAAGGAGCTTTAACAGAAGAGAATTCACAATCACCAAACGCCAGTTGTCGATGCTTTGATCTTTACTTTTGAAATGTTTGTGCCTAAATGTGGGGGAAGTACAAAGACAAAACCCGCAGCTCGAGGTAAAAGCATTGTTGAGCGCGAAGCGCGAGATAAATATAAATTGTCGATCAGCGTTCTCATCGTGCGCGATGAGAATGTGCCCGCGCAGGGTGTACATTTTTTTTAATAGTTTAATTTTGAACACTAGCATTGGAAATTTTTTCAGTTTTAACGGTTTTCAATTTAAAATTCTTCTTCTAAAGAATCGAAAGCCAAAAGTTTTCAATTTTAAATCTTCCAAATTAAAAATCTTGAATAATAAAAATATAGACTTGCAATATATTGAATAATATTGAATCAATAATATTGAATATAGGAGAACTCACTTTCCACCATTTGATAATATATTGTGCATCGAGCAGGAGAAGCAGGCGATTGCAGAAGGATGTGAAGTTTGCCGCGTGAGCATAGCGAGCGCGGCAATAACGCGGGTCCAATCGCCGTCTCCCACAAAGCGCACATAAAACTTGCTCTAAAACTCGTGATGGAAATGCAGCTGCAGAGGTCGCTGAGAGACGAAAAAGTTGTCGATTCCTAAGACTGATGACGTCACAGTGGTCGAAGTCAGTACTTTTCCCACTAGTGAGAAAAGTAAACTCACTTCGACCCTGACATATTAAAGTTACTTTTGCATAACTTATATAAAAATTCAAAGACTGTTATTTATAAGACTAATTTCATTTGATTCCATTTTAAGTGGTAGTTTTTCTCAATTCTATAATATGACAAATAAATTGATAATTATTATAGTTAAATACCAAAATTTGTATAGATAAAAAATTATATATTTATCATTTCACAAACATATAAATTCAGCATACTTCATATTAAATAAATTATAACTCAGGGGTCCTCAAAAAAAAAGCCCGAATCTCAACTTGCATTTTTTACTTTTTTTGTTAGTTTTAGGTTAAAACTATTTCGTTAAAAAGTCATTTTTTGGTAAAAAATTCAACTATTCAGTTAACAATTGAACTAATTTGTTAAAAATTTCTTTTTTTTTTTGGTTGAACATTGATCTCTTTGGGTTAAAAATTAAACTATTTTGTTGAACATTCGTTTCACCTTTGGTTGCAAATTAATTTTTTCAACCGAAATTCAAATTATTCACTTTCTGCTTAAAAACTTATCTTTTATAGTTTGAAATTAAACTATTCGCTTAAAATTATATCTGTTTTGGTTTAAAATTCAACTATTTGTTTACAAATTCACATATTTTGTTAAAAATTTATCTCATTTGGTTGAGGATTAAACTAAATTATTGAAAATTTGTTTTTTGTTGTTGTTGAAGATTCTTCATTTTAGTTGAAAATTCCATTATTTCGTTATAACTGCTCTTTTCTGTTGAAAATTCATATTCTCAATTAAAAAATTCAACTGTTTTGTAGTCAATTTGGCCAGAAAATTCAAAATTTTGATAAAAAATGAAATTATTTTTTTGGTAAGATTCACCTCTTTGATAGAAAATTCAACTATTTTATTGAACATTGTTTCTTTTTGTTGAACACTAATTTTTTTTAACTGGAGATTTAACTATCCCATTTTTTGGTAAAAATGTAATGTCAGTTTGGTTGAAAGTTAAGCTATATTTTAAAAATTCATCTTTTTTGGGTTTATTTCAAGTGGTGGAAAATTTTCATTTTTTTTGTTGAAAATCAATTTTGTAAATTGAAAACTGAACTATTTCATTTTTGTTGAAAAATTATCATTTTTAGTGGAAACCTTTAGCTATTTGCTTGAAGATTCATCTTCCTTGATTGAAAATGAGCTTTATTGATCAAAATTATCTCTTCGGGGATAAAAGTCAGCTATTTTTTAATTATTTCATTTTTAATTAAAAAACTTATCTCTTTTCTCGAAAACTCCTTTTTTTGTTAGTAGAAGATTAATCTTTTTGGTAAAAATTAATTTTTTTCAATTAAAGATTAAGCTATTTAGTAAAAAATTGAATTATTTTGTTACAAATATTTTGGGGACAATTCGTTCGTTTATATTGAAAATTCATCTTTTATGGTAGAAAAGTCATCTTAAATATATTAAAAGTGAGATCTGCTACGATTAATTACAATCTAACTGCGGCTGTAAGTTAATTTTTAAATCGCTTTTTTCGTTCAACATTCGGAAACTATTTGCGAAGAAAAAAATATATTTAAAGAGCAATAAAAGTGAATAAAATATTTTCTATCCTATTTCAATACCTACTCGTAATAACTGCATACCAGATTTTAAGATAACAATGATTGCATTGGGGAGTGTAGAAATGATTACAAGAGTGGTTGAAGGAATAAACAAAATTTCAACTCTTTATCTAGTGAGTTTTTATTTTCTTCAATCAATGAATAATCATATTAGTATATCTTTGTACAGCATATTTGTAAATTAATATTATTATTAACAATATATATTATTAATATCAATTAGAGACACTTTCCTACGACTCCTTGGGCGTAAACTTGAGAACACCAGAGGTGAGGGCAACAACTACTTGTTGAATTAATTCCAAGACAGTCATCGTTTAAAAAGCAACACGGTATACATTCCTTGTGTTTAGCAATCGCATTATAAATTAGTGCCAGTAATACCACAAGTATGGTTGCCTTAGATTTTGAAAATAGCATTTTCTTCATCTGAAAAAAATAAATACAAGTTTATTTGAGTCTACAATAAAGAATACCATACAAAAATTAAATAAATCTATAGGATCTTGTACATTTTTACAACTATGTCATGGATATACACTCAACTCCCGATATAAGACCGGTTTCGGTCCTCGCTTGGCTTGAACTTGATCCTAAATCGGGGGAATTCAAACGTAAACATGCAGGGCCGCGTGAATTATATCTGTTGGATTTGGGCTCACAACACAAACTGATGCAACTGATGCGCTGAGAGTGCGGCCCCCAGACCGTTTGTCACGCTTGACTGAGCACATCCTCTCTTTTAGCCCCGCGGTTCCTCTCATCACGAAATTGTGGAGGCCATCAGTTTTATATCGTAATCAGGAATATCGTAAACCGGGGAGTTATCGGGAGTTGAGTGTATTCGTATCAGAGTGCACTCAATGAATTTTGATTAAGGGACCGTGCATAATTTACGTAAATTCTTTTAAGGTGTGGGGGGGGGGGAGAATTTCTTCTATTTTGTTGAAAACTCGTCTTTTTGGTTGTCATATTCATCTCTTTTTTTTGGACATTTCTTTTTTTTTTATTTAAAAATGCAATTGCGTAGTAAAAATTAAACTGCGTCAATTGAAAATTAACTGTTCTGTTGGAAATTTATCTTTTTCAGTTGAAAATTTAACATTTTTGGTTAAATTCAACTGGTTTAAATTAAAAAAAAAATTTTGTTCGGTTAAAATATGAACTATTAAATTTTTTGGTTGAAAATTAATCTTTTTAGGTTAAAAATTCAACTTTTTGGTTTAAAGTTGAACGGCTTTCTTGAAGATTAATTGTTTTCTTGAAGATTCATAATTTTAGTAGAAAATTCATCTCTCTGGTTGAAAATTGAACTAATTTATAAAAATTAGTTTTTTTGTTGAAAATTATTTTTTTATGTGAACATTTAATTACTTGGTTGGAAATTCAACTGCTTCTTTTCTAAATCAAACTTTTTTGTAGAAAATTCGTTTGTCTTGAAAATTCAACAATTTGGTAAAAAATTAAACTGCTGTGTCAAAAATTTTTTTTTCCGAATTGAAAATTAATTTTTTTAGGAAAATTTAATTATTAGTTTGCAAATTCAACTGTTTTGTAGGAATATTGTCTTTTCGGCTTGGAAATTCACGATTTTTGATGAAATTTATTGTCTTTCTTGACTGAAAAATCTGTCTTGGTTGAAAATGCAACTCCTGTTGAAAATTCATCTTTCTTGGTTCAACTAAATGCTTTTTTTTATATAAAATGAAAATCTTTTCTTGGTTGAAATATCAACCATTACATTTTTTTGAGAATTCATCTTTTCAGGCGGAAAATTTAACTTTTTGGTTGAAAATTGAACTGCTTTCTTAAAAATTCCTTCTTTTGCTTTCGAAAAGCAACATTTTTCTTCTCTTGAATTTCTTCATATCGCGCGTTGTTTGGCTTAAAATATTCATTTTCGTTTGTTTTTTTGAATATTGAAAATGTTATAACTCTGATAATTTTCTTTTTTTGAAAAAGGTTTGAAAAAGAATTTTTAAATTAAAAAAAATGTTCTTACAAATTTGGTTAAATGCTCTAACTTTTTTAGTTTTAATCCAGAATAGCTGGCTAATGAACATGTCCTTTTCCTTTAGGCTTTGAAAAAGTATGCAAAAGCTCAATTCAATCAAATCATTTTTTCGAAAGTTATCGTGCCTACAGTCTACAGACAGACTACAGACTGCAGACAGACAGACAGACACCTACGTAAAAATCATTTTTTTTCTGAGCCAGGGGGTCTCAAAACGTGGAGATTTGATGAAAACCGACAAAGTCAAATTTTGCATAAAACCAATACCTTCTCATTAGGATGAGAATGTAAAAAAAGTAATTATCATAATACTGAAGTTTTTGAGAGATTTACCTTGTCTCCATTTAAATTTTGTTTATCATGAATCGAAAACCAGCGTATAAAACGAATTTTTCCTTATCAACTTTTCATTTACCAGACCTTAACCTCAGTCTGAATATCATGTTTTTCAACTAGAATTTAAAATTCTACGCATTTTTTAATTTAATTTTTAATAAACTAAAAGCTTTTTTCATATTTTTGGGCTGAAAACTCAACCATTTTTCAGAAAATTTGTTCTTTTACCCTTTAATGTTCAAAATTTTAAATGAATATATTTTTCTTTATTGACTGCAAAAAGCATTCTTGGTTAAAAATTCAATTTCTTTGTTAAAAATTAATCTATTTGGTAGAAAATATAATCATATGAGGGTGGAAAATTCAGCTGTTTCGTAGAGGTTTTGTCTTTATTGCTTTAAAATTCAATAATAATAATACATTTTTTTATATTTCCGAAAAAATCTCTCTTGATTGAAGAATTATCTATTTTGTTGAAAATTCGTTTCTTTTTGGTTGAAAATTAGAATTTTCAATTGAAATTGTGAATATTCTACTTCTGGTGAAAAATGTACCTTTTTTTGTTAAAAATTCAACTATTTGGGAGAAAATTCATGTCTTTTGTTGGAAACTCGACAATTTCATCAAATACTTATTTTTTTCTCGAGGACTCATAATTTCAGTTGAAAAATAATTTCTTTGGTTAAAAATTTAACTATTTGTTGAAAATTAGTTTTGCTAACTGAAAATGGAAATATTACATTCTTAATTAAAAATCAATCGTTTTTTGGTTGGAAATTCATCATTCTTATGAAAATTCAACAACGGTGTTAAAAATAAACTTTTTTAGTTGAACGTTCATGATTTCAGTGAAAAATTAAATTAATTTACGCTAGATCAATATTACAATGCTATGTAAGTCGCTTTTTTGGCTCCGCAAACTTTTTTTGTGTGTGCTTGTGTTATTATATTAATTATCATAATAACAATTATTCAATAAATTGAACTAATTAGAAATAGAGAAAAGATAAAAGTAGGCCATCAGAAATTATTTCACCTTCGTTTTCTAAAAATATGACGTTGTTTTTTAAAATTTGGTGTTCATTCATGAAAATTTCTTATCAAAGAATCTCAATTATCTTTCAGTGAGAGAATAGGCAACCAACGGTTCCCACAATGAAATTTTTGTTAATGGAATAAATACATTTTCAAATTTGGAATTTTGGAATTCTGGAATTTTAAATTGTCGGGAATTTTTCAACTTCAGGAATTTTATATTTTGTATATTTTATTTTTTGGGAATTATATTTATTTAATTAATTGATTAAAAATAAAATTTCGGCACTGTAAAATTCTCGACACTAGAAAATTCGCGAATTTAAACAATTAAAGAAATTGTTTTTCAATCAATATTATTTATTTATAAAAAATACAGAAATTAACTATTTTGACGAAAGAAAACATTTTTTTAATGTTCAATGTATTTTTCAAAATTATTGTGTCAATTTAAAAAAAGAATAATTTTCAAAGAATTTCTCAATCCAAGTTCTTTTTTTAATAATTGGCTCTTGTGATGAAAATCTTGTTCTTGTATTGTTCTTTTGCATTGAGATATATTATTAAAATTGTTATTTTGAATTTAAACAATAGTTTCAAAAGAATGCATTTAAATTAATAGTTTTCAAGAAAAATGACAAAAATAAATTACACTTAGAGAAATGTTTAAACCAAACACATTCTTCCTTTGATGCAGGGTCAAAAAAATGTTTTATTGATGACATTTGATATTGTCATAATATTATCATCGTAATATTGTCATAATTCAAAAAAGTAGAAATATGTATTATAACTACTGACAAAGCTCTCATTTAAGTAAAAAATTTTATTTTATTTTATTTATTTAAAAGTATGAAACAAAGCGGTAAGAATTAGGATTTCCAAAAGTGAGGTCGTGTTTTTGGTATAATTTTTATGAATATAATTTATGTTGAAAAACCTTATGAAAAAACGCTTTTGCAAAAGAAAATCGTTAAACGAATTTATTTATTCCTTCTTCGTATTTAACTACATATTAGACACTTTATTACACTGCCACCACTAGGAATGAGCAAGATCAATTTATAAAATCCGCGCGTCCTTGTAAATATGCTGAGAACTGATGAGGATTTATGTAGCAACATTTAGGTTTTCATCACACAGAAAACGAAACCTGGGTATTAAATTTCTTCTCATATATTGTTATTATTATTATTATTACAGAATCGACCATTATGGACAGCTTTTCTGTAATTCCGTGAAAAATAACTTTGTCAACAAGATACATAAAATAGAAAATGTTTCAAAAGGCGCGATCCACTGATGCCATGTGGCGTTGGAAATGAGAATAACTTATTGCAATTCCAACAAAAATTTTTGATCGCAATAATGAAAAATGAATTTTGAAATCGAGAAAAACGGTTTTTGGACCCAACTAAGTAGAAACGAGACCTACTTTAATACAACCTTTAACACCGCCGCTGAATAAAATACAAATTGTTTATATCATGGCGATGAATGAATTTCTTCCTATTTGCATCAAACTGTTCAATCAACACCCTTCTAAATAATAAGCGATCAAGATTTATAAAAAGTGTATAAATCTATTCTATATCTACTTACGTTGCATGTGGATTGTAGGTATACTCAGATATGCAGCAGTCGACAATATTAAATTCGAACTTTGTTTTGGAGTACTAGATAAGTTGACGTTCTGGCTACAGTTCTGGATCGTATGTGGTGATGCCCATGATCTCTATTTGTGCCAAGCCGCAACGTGACGATCGGCCCACTTTTTAAAAGGTAGACAATAAAAATTAAAACTGTTTTTAATCTCATGTCTCTTCGTTATGTTCCAAGATAAGGAAGGAAAACCTAGAAGTTTCTTTGTTTATTTTAGTGATAAGATACTGTACACAGACAATGCCAGTGCCTAAAATATAAAAAATTTAGAATCGCACAGTTTGTCGGGCACCCCTCCCCCCTAAAGAGGATATAAACGTTCGTAATGTATATGTATGTATATTGGCACTAACTAAATAATTATTATCAGTAATGCCGGAGCCAAATGCCGGACCAAAAATTATTTTAAATTCATATTTGTAATAAAAAAAGTATTCCTTTCTTTAAGCTAGAAATTGATCATTTATTTTTAAGGAATGAAAATCAAATAATTATTTTACGTTTCACTTTATAAGTCTATTTTGTGATCGAACAATTAGTTTGAATAATTTTAGAAGTTTTATTCGTTGCAAACAATTTTCTTGTAAATTTAATCATTTCAAATAAGCGCGCCAACGGTAGCCAATCCAGCTGTTGACGCGACGCATGCGCAATACGAAAAGATCCAAAAACTGGGAGCTCTGTCTACGACTGGACCTCCATATCTTGGGCAATTTTCAAGATATGCAGAAAATTTTCGTGGCACATGTGAACGCATTTGAAGACGAATGACTCCATATCCGTAATTACAAATTTTATATCACTGTCGGAGATTGAACATCTGCATTACACTGCCCCCTCCCCCAATGTTATTATTATTAATTAGTTAGCGCAACATTTTTCATTGGTGGCGCATTTGAGCGCATTTGAAGTTATGACGGATAACCCGCGTGAAAAAAGTTTGCATGGCTCACGCATGGCAATAAAC
>CAKNYM010045908.1:14864-37956 GCA_932195095.1 Andricus curvator | reverse complement strand
GTTTATTGCCATGCTTGACCCATGCTTTAGCCAGATATTTCCAAGTTCATTGCCATGCGTGAGCCATGCAAACTTATTTCACGCGGGAAGCTATGATTAATTTTAAAAAAGGTTATTATCTGAGAGAAATCGCGCGAGCGCCCCCCCCCCATTTTAATCGCTAATAACTAGGATATCAATATGACGCAACAAATTTTCTTTTTCACGCATATCAGCGCATTTAGAGATCTTCAAGGTCATGCACTTTCAACTTTGAATTTTTAAATGGGCACATTTGCAGCTTAATTTAGTGGGCTAAAAAGAAAACCCTGAAAGTATGAGTGGGTGGGGGGGGGGGAAGCTGATGTAACTGACCTGTAAATGAAGGGTTGTATTGGGAAAAGAAAGAGAACAGAGAGTGCAGAATCTGTGAATGGGAAGAGGAAATATGAGTGCATGTATGATCGGTATTAGGTTATGGAGCGGAGATATGGGGATAGACTGGACGGAAAGAGATTGAGAGTTTACAAGAAAGGTATATAAGGTGGACATACGCACATTCATACATTTTTTTAATGCAATTATTTAATTTTTATTTTCATGTGTCATGTTTATTTTTTAGATACTCTGAAAAAATTCTCAAAACACTTCTTTGATAAAGTAATTGCTGAAATTGTTTTCTTGAAGAAAAGCTAAAAAATATGTGATTTTTTTCCTATCTGTAATTTTGTTTACATCTTTTTGCTCTCTTTTCATGAATTCATAGGCACCAGAATTTAATTCTTCCAGCTATCCGTAAACTCTTCTTCTTGTTCTTCCCATAATCTTTTTATCAACTCAAAGTATTTTCTGCTACCATCTATCTCTAAATACACCCATGCTTCATTCGGTATTTCACATTCCTCTAAAGCTTTCTTACTTTTGCATTTTTAAAGTTTTTCATTTATTTTTTTACCACTAAAATCCGACCCGGTTTTCTTTAGCTTATCCCTTTTCCCTTTATTTGTTCTGAATATAAGCTTTCCACGAACCTTAATTTTCTTTCCATTTCCTGTATACCTTCTAGGCCTTTCTCTTTGTTCTTGACCATTCCTTCTCCGGCCAACTTTTATTCGTTAATTCAAATCTGATTGAATTTTTATTTTCTGTGTCATGCTTTTGTTTGCTTCACTTTCAAAAATTTTCCATTTATTTTTCATTTTCTGTTCCGAGTAAACGTCAGCACTCATTTTTTCACTATATTCGCTTTTACTTTCATCTTTCCATATATGTACAACAGTCTCCTTTTCTGGTACCTATTGGCTATACTTGTTCTCTTTGACAAATTCTGTTCCCATTATACATCCTACTGGTTGATAATCTGACTCTATTCTGTCCATTATTTTAGAATCTTTTATCTTATTCTAACTTTTGTAGTTTCTTATAGTGTTATTTTTAAGGAATGAAAATCAAATAATTATTTTACGTTTCACTTTATAAGTCTATTTTGTGATCAAACAATTAGTTTGAATAATTTTAGAAGTTTTATTCGTTGCAAACAATTTTCTTGTAAATTTAATCATTTCAAATAAGCGCGCCAAATATATGTATGTTGTTCTCATTAAAATTACTCTGATGCGTAAATTCTCCCACATCATCTTCTACGTTACAATTTAATATACATCATTCTTTACCGTCCGCTAACTTTATCAACTGATCTCCTTCTGTATTAAATACCATATCATTAGATGCTCTCATGACTTCTTCTTCTGACATATTGTCCCTCTCTTACTCATTTTTGCATTAAAATCTCCTCTGGTTAATAAGTTTTCATTTCCCTTATCCTCAATTTCTTCCTGCAGGCCAGCTGTTATACTTTAATTTAATTTTTGCAGTATATTGTCCGGATATTCTATATTTCGTTTTCTAGTAGAATTTTGCTGTCCAGATCCTTTGCTCCTTCGATTTATATTATTTCTCACGCTGTAGAAAAGCCCATTTGAAACCTTTGGTTAACAATTGCTTGCCGCTCGTCCAATCTTTTTTCTCAATCCATTTTTCTATAAATCCAATATAATCAAAACTTTCGACAAATTTTCAGAAGTCCCGATATTTTTTCCTGACAGTTGCCACATTCAAAAAGTTATTTGTTCCCGGCTTTTGCTACCTGATTTTTCCCTTTGCTCTAGGTCGTTGGTATTACTGAGAATTTCATTCTTCACCTCTATTGCTCTTCTCCAAGTTCCTCCAGCTTATCCAAACTTGTTTGACCTTCAATTTTTGGTATTCTATTTTTACTTCCTTCAACGGAAAAACTTATAGTTAATACAGAAAAATGCTGAAAAATGAAACCAACAAAACCAAAGTAATTAAAAAAAAAGTAATTTTTGTTTTTGAAACAGTCGACTGTACTCCCGATTCACAGATTTTCATATCTTCAAATTAGCTTCGTGACTTCGTGAGTTTCAAATGTCATACGAAATTGAAGCGCGACGTGTAATTTTTTGGTTAAATAGGAAAAACTGAGAAATTATATAATTCGCCATCCACGTTTTGGAACAGTATACAAATTTGAAAATCAGTTATGATATTCATTCTACTTATTTTTATTTTTATTAGGTCTCTTTAATATACATGATTTTAACGTTAACTGTGAAATCCATTATAAATTTTAAAATAAATAAAACCTCAAGAAATCAAAAGAGAGCATGAAGTGAAACTTTCTTTGATCTTTTTGGATATTCAGAAATATGAGAGAAAACAAATTTATTATTATTATTTATTATTTATTATTGAGTTATTATTATTATTATATATCATTTATAAGAGATAGTTGGAGCTTTGAAGAAAAAATTAATCATTTTAATGTTCCTAACACACATTCACTTGATACACTAGATATTGTATCTATGTTTGATGACATTCCGTTGAATTTAGTTTTGGACGTTATAGAAGGAAAATTACAAGTGCATAAAAATTTAACTAAAATATAAAACTCAGAGATTTTACTAGCTGTCAGACCGGTTTTTAATAATACTGTTTCTCCATTCAATCAAAAATTTTATAAACAAATTTCTGGTCGCCCGATGGGTTCACCTTTATCACCTATTGCATCTAATCTTGTTTTAGAAGATGTTGAAAATAGAGCCTTATCTAAATTAAGCTTCAAACCACTTTTCTTTAAGCGTTACGTGGACGATATTTTTACTATTGTTCCTACAGATAAAATCCAGGACTTGATTAACACATCCAATATTATAGAAGAATCTCTACAGTTTACTTTGGAAATAGAAAACAATAATACTCTAAATTTTTTAGATCTGTCTATCACAAAAACAAAAATTGAGATTTTGATTACTAATTGGTTTAAAAACCCGTCATGTTCAGGTCAATATTTGAATTAGTATTCTCACCATCAATTTAGTCAGAAAATTGGATTAATTAGAGGCTAAATTGATATATGTATTAAACCAAGTGACATCAATTTTAGAAAACTTAGACCAATTAAAAATTACTTTGCAACAAAATAATTATCCACTACCGTTAATTGAAAGCGTCCTTAAAGAAAGAGTACATCAAATTTACAATAGCTCAATTAAAAATAAAAAAAAGAACAAATGGCTTGAGAATTATAGACAAACTGATTTACGGGTTTCATTACCTTATGTACAAGGTTTAACAGGAAGATTAAAGAATGCGTTAAGAAAGTTTGCTATTAATGTATATTTTAGAAATGATCACATAGTAAAAAAATGTATCACTAATATAAAAGACTTTGAAAAAATTGATAATATCTCTAATGTTGTTTATTTAATAAAATGTAACGGATGTCGGTTAAAAAATAGAATATCCGAACATAAAAGGGATTGTAGAATTGGCAACTTGAATACGGGCCTCTCACAACATTCTTGGAATTTTGATCATTATTTGGATTTCGATTTTAAAAATATTATAATTCTTCCTAAGGAAAAACACTCTCATAAAAGAAAAATTCTGGAATCAATTTTCATAAATAAATATATAAAAGTATCTATTAATTTAAAAAATAAAATTCTTAACGTGAATCAATATTATAATAGCATCATCAATTAATTAGAATTTCCATTGTATTTAGCGCGCTTTTCATTTGAATTTGATTTTGTCCATCCATCACTACAACTTTCTTAGGTTTTTACAGCATTTTTTATTACAAAATGTGAACTATTTTGAGCATATTGGTAAATTCTTTTGATCTTTTTAGTTTCCCAATACTTTTTACATTTCATAATGAACTGACTTAATACGAATTTTTTTTTAATGTTGTCGTTCACTCCGACGTATATTAGGATTAACTCCGAATGTTGCCTCTAAGGTAAAAATTTGTTTCATACATCTAATTTATTTTTTTGTATGTATTTTTTATTATTACTAATTATTTATACTTTAATAAAAGATGTTTGTTTCTGATGAATGCCCACAGATGAGGCCGAAACGTCATAATGAAAAGAAATTTGGACTTGATTTCCTTTTGATTTTTTTTCTAAATTGATCGTAAGACCGAAATAAAAAATGAAAACTTTGTTTTCTCTCATATTTCTGAATAAATTTCAAACCTCTTTCAACATTATTTCTATTAAATTAGTGCTATATTCAGACTTCTTGAATTTTCATTTCAGCGATATAAATACCTTTGCTTTAAGGATTTGAAAATATGAATTATTAATAATGATAGAGAACATAATTTTTGTTTCAAATAAATATTTTAAAGATTTTGACAATATCATTGTTTCGTTTTGATCTATACTTATCTTCCTACCGCTTAATATTTTTTAATATTGATTTGCTTTCCAGCAACATATTCTTGGTATAGTAGTTTCCTTTTTCCCATTATCTACAGTTGCGGCACAGATAATTTCCACGTTCGCGTCTAATTCTTTTTTAAAGAACGCCTTTACCTCTGTTTTTTGTCAATGCCTCATATTTATAGGCCTCTCATCACTGAATTGTTTTTTCTCTCCCTTCTCTTCTGAGCTTCAAATGCTCTTTTTACTTCCAAAACGTCTATTTTATTCGTGTACTCGTCGTATACCCTGTTAACTCTCTCGCGATC
This sequence comes from Andricus curvator, assembly GCA_932195095.1. NCBI lineage: Eukaryota > Metazoa > Arthropoda > Insecta > Hymenoptera > Cynipidae > Andricus > Andricus curvator. The sequence continues at coordinate 32,909 of CAKNYM010045908.1, read as the reverse complement.
CTCCTTTTCTTTCTCTGATTATAATCTCATTTTACAGTTTTCTCAAATTTTGTTTCCTGAAGCTGAGTCCAGATATCCATATTTTTCAGTTTTTCCCAATTCCTATCCTCTAACACTAAGTCTGGGAAATCAAAATTGTCTATTGGTATTTCTTCTAGCATGTTTATTTATGAATCTTTAAATTGGAAGAATTTTCAATTGTAATTATTTGAGATTAAACTTTTTGTTTTCAACCAAAAAATTATGTCATTTAAAAATTATACGCATTAAAAATTGACGGATCTTCAATCGCTAATCTTCAAGATAAGGTAAACGGCCCAGTAATCAAGACGCCAATTTTATTGCTTTTTATTTAATTTTAATTATTTATATTTTCATATTTTATAATTTTGAAATATAAGCATTTAAAATAAAATAAAATAATAATAATAATGATTAATTAACTTAAAGAAGTTGGCGAATTTTGAATTGTTAACATCTTCGAACTGGATTAGCATCCCAAATTAACTTCATAATTTTTCTCTTTGCTTGTAATGTCTGCTGGGATAAAATCGTATATTCAAATGAAAGTTACAGATTACTGAAAGCCGAAAAAAACTAAAATTAAATTGAAATTGCATTACAGCCAATGTAGTTATTTCAAAACTCATTCCAATGAAATGTAGGTTATATCATTTACGTAATACCCTAATTAATATTTCAGATTATGATATGCACGATTATTAAAATTTTATACATATCAAAAATAATGATGCGAACATGTCAAATATTAAATTCATGTATTATAATCTTGAACGATATCTTGAATTGATTATTAATTTCATTCTACTAACATTCCAAATAGTCATAGATTAAAAAAAAATTGAACGTTAATTAAAAAAAGAAATTGTGCACTAGCGCGAAATGGACCTTTTCATTAGTTCAAATACTCTTTTAAATTCTTTGTAAATACTAGATTCCTTATTTTTTATCCTTAAAAGATATTTATATACAACCGAATTTCGGTTAACCTATCCCCTATTTCCATTTCCCCATGCTAAGTGTATCGGAATAGATTAAAAAACATTCATTATTATACATATATTTTGTAGAGGTATATAGTTTTATTGTAGAATAAATTTCAAGGAAAAGATATCAGCCATATGTGCATAATAACTTTTCTCGAACACTTTGAGCTCTCATTTGTTTATAATAATTTTCACAAACAAAACAACTTTTAAATGCTTCACAAAGTAGTAAGAAGATACTCAAATAACTATGCACCTAGTTAATAAGTTTATACTTACTTTTAGTTAAGTAATTACAAAGTATTTTGCAAGTGTCTGACTATGCATCACCTTTTCTACTCAGTGAATTTTCATTTGCTTAAAGTTATATGAACAAAATAGTTTTTAAAGTTCTAAATTTTTTCAAAGAATTGGTGTTTTCGCGCTTGATCTAAACGACTTCATGACTCTTAGTGAATGATTAGGGGGTTTCCTAGTCCAATATTTTTGCACTGACATTTTCAGACACTGTGACGTCACCAACGTGGTTGTCTGCAAGCCAAACTCATTTCTAAAAGCTTCGATTTATGGTATTATTGTGAAGCCTTTTTGACATTTTCTTTAAAAATTATAATTTTAATCATTTGATTTAGCAAAAGTAAGAACCTAAAAAGCTTCTTAGAGTTTCCAGCACCATGCCGCCATCGCTCGCTCGAAAAATCACCCCTTTTCGTCATGTTTAATATATAGATTCAAAATGTTTCGTGCGTGAAAATTTCCACTGTTATACAATTAAATTTATTTTTTATAAGTTGGTTTCGAATTTTTTAAAGTAAGGGATTTGTAATTAACTAAAGTATTTCTCATTATCTATACACGTTTTGCAAACACAGTAATTCGTAGTACATCCCTTTTTTTGAAATTAGTTCTTTGTGGGTGCCACTTTCGACCACTTTCCCAGAATTTAAAACACATATTTTGTCAGCATTTTCGACAGTTGAAATCCTATGTGCTATTAGAACACAAGTCCTACCTTCCCTTGTTTTATCTAGTGCTGCTTGGACAATCTGAAAACAGAAGTTTGTATTTATAATTTTCATACAAAAAATAATGTCAATCCGTTTGAACAATTTAAACAAATGAAAGGTAGCATGCTATAAATAGCCTAACCAACCAATTTTCGAAAATGAGATTATAGGCTAAGAAAATAAAAAAATGTTTCTTCTTTTTGGTTAGCATGTCCAAAGTTGAAAAATGTGTTCTTCGAGCAAAAAACAGAACTTCCTCTCTACATTTTCTCGGAACATAATAAAATTTGTCCATCAAGCTTTTCACGGTTCAGTTCAACACTGGTTTATCTCAAAAGAACTTTTTTTTTCAATTTGAAATTTGATTTTTGCGAAAGTCTTTTGTCTCTCCTGTAAATTCGTGAACATGTGGCTTATGCTCTTATGGAATGCTACCTTTCAAATTATTATTTGATAAAAATACCACAAACAATTAAGATCATCACCCTTTCGCTTTCTGAATCTAAAGCAGAAGTAGCTTCGTCCAGTAACAAAATTTTTGGATTTCTAATAAGGGCTCTAGCAATAGCTATTCTTTGTTTCTGGCCTCCAGAAAGCTGAGTACCTCTGTCTCCCAGTGTAGTCTCATATCCATGTGGCAAAGCAGAAATAAAATCGTGCACATTGGCTTTTTTTGCTGCTGCGATAATCTCCAATATTGGCACTTGCCGGGTATTATCTCCATAGGCGATATTTTCTGCAATGCTGCGAGAAAATAATGTTGGTTCTTGTGATACTAATCCCAACTGCATTCTTAAAAACGATTGTGGTAGCGTCTCTATATCTTTATTGTCCAATTCCTACAGAAGAAAACTAAAATTTCATTCGGGAAAATTACAACTAAAATTTGTTTTCTAACATAAACTAATATTGAACAGGTTAAATCAAATTTCTTCTTTTTCATAACATTGACATAAAACATAAGAGAGATAAAGAGTATTTCACCTAAAAAATATATGGAACAAGCGTTTAATAGGTGAACAAATGACTAGTGTTCTCCACTTACAAGTTGCTATGTTTCAAGAGGATTTTTCAAACCAAGATTATTAAAGAAAATATTCTGTTACTTTTTAAAAGTATGTCTCGAAAGCGATTATTTTTTAATATAGATTTTCTTAATTTTTTTGTTGAATTTGCGATAACAGTTTGATAATTTTTGCCGATTTTTTTAATTCTATAAACATTTAAACTAATATAAAACGTGTCAAAGTTTTCCATATTTTTAATATGTGTTTATAATTGAAGTATTTTTAATTGCAAACTTATAGAAGTGAATAAATTTTAATGCTAATTCTCTAAAATTTAATAATTTTCAATTTTGAAAATTAAAAATTGAATTATTCCAAAAATAGCATTCAAAAATGCATTATTTTCTATTGCACACCTTAAATATTGATGAGTTTTCAATTGAAAATATTCAAAGTTGAACAATTTTCAGTGTGAATCTTCAAAATTGGACAGTTGTAAAAATGTTCATGTAGGGGGTAATCTAACCTACAAAACTCACCTCGAAAAATTGATTTCGAATGCTGGCGCACCGAAAGGATGTCGGCGGGCAATTTTTTCCCCCACAGGAAGCACATATCCCTATTTGAGGGGGAAAGTCCCTCCGAAACGTCAACACTCGCGATAAATATTAAAAAATTAATAAAATAAGACAGTTTTCAAACGCCGAAAAAAGTAAACAGAAACAATACAATCAGCGCCGCGTGGTATTTCGATCTATCACTAAATCGATTTAAAAGGACTTCTGGCGCCATATTCAAAATAGAAAAAGCATTGAAATATATGTAGGATTAATAATTCTTAATAAGTTATTATATATTATTTAAAAAACATAAGAAATAAATATTATCTTAAAAAAATATAAGAAGGAAAAAGAAGGAAAAATATATTCAACGCAAAATACTGACTGGTAAAATAGATAAATAAAACTTTCCACATTTTCTTCTAATTCTCAGTTGATCTTATAACATTCCCTTCACACCACCCACATACAAGAAATAATTTACATATAGCTAAAGAAGATTTGGTACAGATTTTCCAAATTTGTCATTAGCAAAAATAAGCATTTTCCACAAAATGCAATGTTATTGTGTTTATGATTTTTTCAGAGGAACCTTAGGCTATATAATGTACACCTAACACCCCATAAAACCCACCCACGCAATAGAACTCAACTCTAGAAAGCTGGAAAGACCCGGTGAATAGTTTCCGATCTTAGTCTATGGGGATATAATCATTTCTCTAAAAATCAAGGTTATAGCGACTTTGATTTTTCAAAAAGGTCCTTGGGTTCTGCATTATTATTATAACAGCCCCAAAAGTCCGTCCACCCACAAGGAATCAATCACATATAACTGTCAAGATTTGGTAAAGATTTTCCAAACTTGTAATTAACAAAAAAAAATTATTTCCACAAAATGCAAAGTTATTGTGTTCATGATTTTTTCAGAGAAACCTTAGGCTATATAATGTACCCCTAACACTCCATCAAACCCACCTATGTGTACGTATAAGAAATCAATTCTAGTAAGCTGGAAAGACTTGGTAAATATATTACTATATTATTCTTTGACGAAAAAATAACATTTTTAGAAAAAGTCGAAGTCGTTGTTTCTATGATTTTTTGATGTGATCCTCAGTCAATAGATTGTTATCAGAACACCCATACAAACCCACTCTCGCATTAGAAATCAATTCTAGAAAACTGGAAAGACTGTCAATATTTTTCTATCTCATTTTTTGAAAAAATACCATTATTCGAATAAATGGAAGTCATAACCAATCATTTCTGACATGATGTAAAGACTCTTTAAATATTGTTCGATCTTCTCCTTCAGGAAAATTATCATTTTTCGAAAATATGGAACTCTGGGCCCAGAGGATTTTTTTTGTTAGACTTCAGACTATGGATTCTTATCATTACACCCCCAAACACACCCATGCTGTAACAATCATTTCTGAAAGGCTGTAAAAACTCTGTCAAAATATTTTTCGATCTTCTCCCTCCGGAAAATGATCATTTTTCGAAAATATGGAACTCTGTGCCCGGATGAATTTTTTTTGTAGACTTCAGGCTATGGATTATTATCATAACACCCCCCCCCCCAAATACACCCAGTTAGTAACAATCATTTCTGAAAGGCTGTTTATTTTCCTGACGGAGAAGATCGAATAATATTCACAGAATCTTGACATCTTATCAGAAATGATTGGTACTGCCTGGGTGTATTTGGAGAGGTGTTGTGATAAGAATCCATATCCTGAAGTCTAACAAAAAAATCTTCTGGGCCCAGAGTTCCATATTTTTTAAAAATGATAATTTTCCTGAAGGAGAAGATCTAAAAATTTTATTTTTTCGTCAAAGAATAATACAGTAATATATTTACCAAGTCTTTCCAGCTTACTAGAATTGATTTTTAATACGTAGGTGGGTTTGGTGGAGTGTTAGGGGTACATTACATAGCCTAAGGTTTCTCTGAAAAAATCATTAACACAATACCTTTGCATTTTGTGGAAATAACTTTTTTTTGCTAATTACAAGTTTGGAAAATCTTTACCAAATCTTGACAGCTATATGTAATTGATTTCTTGTAGGTGGATGGACTTTTGGGAATGTTACACTAATAATCCAGAATACAAGGACCCTTTTAAAAAGTCAGAGTCGCTATAACTTTGATTTTTTAGAGAAATGATTATATCCCAACAGACTAAGATCGGAAACTATTCACCGGGTCTTTCCAGCTATCTAGAGTTGAGTTCTATTGCGTGGGTGGGTTTGATGGGGTGTTAGGTGTACATTATTTAGCCTAAGGTTCCTCTGAAAAAATCATTAACACAATGAAATTGAATTTTGTGGAAAATGCTTATTTTTGCTAATGACAAATTTGGAAAATCTTTACCAAATCTTCTTTAGCTATATGTAAATTATTTCTTCTATGTGGGTGGTGTGAAGGGAATGTTATAAGATCAACTGAGAATTAGAAGAAAATGTGGAAAGTTTTATTTACCTATTTTATCAGTCAGTATTTTGCGTTGAATATATTTTTCCTTCTTTTGCCTTCTTATATTTTTTTAAGATAATATTTATTTATTATGTTTTTTAAATAATAAATTATAACTTATTAGGAATTATTACTCCTACATATGTTTCAATGCTTTTTCTATTTTGAATATGGCGCCAGAAGTCCTTTTTAATCGATTTAGTGATCGATCGAGATACCACGCGGCGCTGATTGTATTATTTCTGTTTAATTTTTTTCGGCGTTTGAAACCTGTCTTATTTTATTAATTTTTTAATATTTGTTGCAAGTGTTGACGTTTCGGAGGGACTTTCCCCATCAAATAGGGATATGTGCTTCCTGTGGGGGAAAAATTGCCCCCGGCATCCTTTCGGTGCGCCAGCATTCGAAATCAATTTTTTGAGGGGAGTTTTGTAGGTTAGATTTCCCCCTACATGAGCCTTACGAAACCCTTTTTTGTAGGCGCGAGGGGCCTACATTGCCTAATTTTATTAAGTAAATTTGGGTTTAGAAGCTTTGAGTATGATTATTATTAAAAATTCTTTTATTACATTGATAAAGATTCTATATTAGAAATGTTACAAGATTGAAATTTAGGTCTTTGAATAATAATGGTCAGGAAAATGAAAAATTAGTCAGGAAATAATCAGGGACACGTCAGGGAATAAAAGTGAGTTTTGCGTCCACCCTGGTAGGTACAAGGAACGGTTTAAGCTTGGACAGTTGACCATTTTTTAATGAATAGAGAAACTTCAATATTCACCACTGTGCCTGAAATAGGATTGTAAAATCTTTCCAGTAATTGCACAATTGTGCTTTTTCCGCAACCGCTGGCCCCGATTAATGCAACAGTTTTCCCGTGTGGTACGTCGAGATTTAGAGCGTCGAGAACACGAGTTCCAGTTCTGGTCGGATATTCGAAAACCACCTTTTTATATTTTACACAGTCACTGGTGCTCTGGAAAAATACGGCATTTTTACATGTATAAAAAGTCGTGCTATTTTTAATTAAAAAAAAATTCTTTATCTTTGAATCTGAGTACAAATTAAAATTCTTTTAAATTAATGCCAAATGCAATATATCACCTTACCTTTTCATTTTTAGCAACATAGATTGGATCTTGAATTTTCGGCTTTCGTTCTAAAAGAGAAATGACATTTCCAGCAGCTTGCAGCCCTTTTTGAAAATTAGGGGCAAATGCGGAGGCATTAGCTACCATAACAGTTCCAATTATAAGTGCCTGAGAGACTCTGCAATATTTATATTTAAAACGATACATTGATTTTTATATTGATTTATGTTGTGCAATATATATATATTTTTTTACTCACTTAAACAAACTAGAATAATGCAATTTTTCCATTTTAATCAAATTTCCTCCGTAATACATGCATGCTGCGTAAGCAAAATACACAACTGATCTGGCAAGGGCGAATATAAGGCCCCTTAAATGAGTGTTTCTTTTAGCAAGTTCAAAAGAAGGTATCATTGCTTTCACATAAGAATTGTGACAAGTTTCTTCAACTCCAAGACCAACAATTGTCCGAATATTACTCACTGCTTCGACTGCAATCTGAAAAATGTTACAAACTGAATAAAAAAAATCTACTAAATTAGATTATTAAGGGTGGCTGAAGGTCAGAGAAAACCTGAAAATCTAGGAAAGATAGGGAAAAGTCAGGGATTTTGAAAAAATGGTGGCAAAATTCAGGGAATTTGTATACAAAGGCACTTTAAATAACTATTAAGGATAATGAATAAAAAATTCAAATTTAAATTTGAAATTGTTTTATTCCATTTATAGGAGATTATGCTGGGTGTCCGGCCAGTTATCCTTATCCTTGTAGGGGCGCGCACAGTGGGGTGAAATTGGAAAACGAGGTTCAAAATGACATTTAGAACGTAATTATGCACCGATTTTAGATTTTTTTTTTGAAAAATTCAGAACTAAATTTTTCAGAAAATGGTGAGAGTAGATTTTTTATTTTTTTGTTTATTTAATTTTTATGTTAATGCAAACAGCGAAAAAATGTCGATTTTTTTAATTTCATTTTTTATCTTCTAAACAAAATTTTTCTTGTACTTCTTGTCCCTTGTATTTAATGCACAGGGGTATAAGAAAGATAAAAAATGATGAACTTGCGAAGTTAATTTTTATAAACAAATCATATTGATAAATAATCGAAATTAGGGGTTATTCGTCTTCAAAGTATATTCCTGCTGTGAAATCGCTTGCCTTCATCGTTAAGACGATACCTGGCCATGGAAATTTGATATTGAATGTTATTTGTTCATTTTATAAACAAATTATATGAACAAATGCACATTTTGGGCGTTTTTAAGCGAAAATTAATCGTTTTTTCTTCTGACCTTGCTGAAATTATTCTGCCAATGATGTTTTCTGAATAAAATTTTGCAACCCATCAATATTTGTTCATTTTATAAACAAATTATATAAACAAATGCACATTTTTGGGCGATTTTAAGCGTAAATAAACCGGTTTTTTGTTCTTATCTTGCTAACATTATATTGCCAATAATGTTTTCTGAAAATGTTATTGCCACTCACAAAATTTGTTTACTTTATAAACAAATCATATAAACAAATGCACATTTTGGCTGTTTTTGAGCGAAAGGAAATCGTTTTTTTTCGACATTGCTGAAATTATATTACCAATGATGTTTTTCTACAAAATCTTTGCCACCCATCAATATTTGTTTATTTAATAAACAAATTATATAAACAAATGCACATTTTGAGCGTTTTTAAGCGAAAAGAAATCGTCCTTTCTTCTGACCTTGCTGAAATTATATTACCAATGATGTTTTCCGAAAAAAATTTTGCCACCGATCAATATTTGTTCATTTTATAAACAAATTATATAAACAAATGCGCCTTTTAGTAGTTTTTAAGTGAAAAGGATTCGTTTTTTTCCTCTGACCTTGCTGAAATTATATTTTCAATTATGGTTTCTAGAAAAAAATTGATATGCATTAATATTTGCTTATTTTATAAACAAATTGTGTAAAAAATTAACATCTTAGGCGTTTACCTAATTTTTTTTTTTAAATGAACAAATAGTGAGGCATGACAATATTTTATCTACGCAATTCATTGTCAATATAGTTTAAACAATAATAAAAGAAAACCGATTTCTTTCTGCCTATAAATTTCTGCAATGTACATTTCTTTATATAATTTATTTATAAAATAAACGATTAGCGGTGTTTGGCAACATTTTTTAATAGAACATCATTGGCCATATAACTGCATCAAGATCAGAAGAAAAAACGATAAATTTCCGCTTAAAAACTCCTTATTCGTGAATTTATTTATATGATTTGTTTGTAAAATAAGTAAATATTAATGCATGACGAAATGTTTTCAGAAAACATCATTGGCAATATAATTTCAGCAAGGAAAGAAGAAAAAACGAATTCTTTTCGCTTAAAAACGCCCAAAATGTGCATTTGTTTATATAATTTGTTTATAAAGTGAACAAATATTGTGAGTGGCAATAAAATTTTCAGAAAACAATATTGGCAATTTAATATTAGCCAGGTCAGAAGAAAAAACGGTTTATTTTCGCTGAAAAACGCCCAAAATGTGCAATTGTTTATATAATTTGTTTATAAAATAAACAAATATTGATAAGTGGTGAAAATTTGTTCACAAAACATTATTGGCGATATAATATCAGCAAGGTCAGAAGAAAAAACGACTTCTTTTCCCTTAAAAACGCTGAAAATGTACATTTGTTTATTTAATTTGTTTATAAAGTAAAGAAATATTGTGAGTGTCAATGAAATTCTCAGAAAACATTATTGGCAATATAATGTTAGCAAGGTCAGAAGAAAAAACGGTTTATTTTCGTTTAAAATCGCTCAAAAGGTGCATTTGTTTATAAAATGAACAAATATTGATGGGTTGCAAAATTTTTCTTAGAAAACATCGTTGGAAAAATAATTTTAGTATGTTCAGAAGAAAAAACGATTACTTTTCGCTTATTCGTTAATACAATTTGTTTATAAGAATTAAATTTGCAAGTTAACGATTTTTTTGTCTTTCTTATACCCCTGTGCATTAAATCCAAGGGTCAAGAAGTATAAGAAAAATTTTGCTTAGAAGATAAAAAATGAAATTAAAAAAATCAACATTTTTTTCGCTGTTTGCATTAACATAAAAATTGAATAAACGAAAAAATGAAAAATCTACTCGCACCATTTTCTGAAAAATCTACTCGCACCCTTTTCTGAAAAATTTAGTTCTGAATTGTTCAAAAGAAAAAAATCTAAAATCGGCGCATAATTACGTTATAAATTTCATTTTGAACCTCGTTTTCCAATTTGACCCCACTGTGGGGCGGTTAGAATATAAGCTCGCTCAACAAGTTCAAACTTTTACCAATTTATTAATGAAATTATTCAAATGAAAAGCATTGCACTTTCAGAAATTTGTATCCAACTGTGCACGTGCCAATGATTCGAACGTCCCCAGGAAATCATCCCAATGGAGACATGTATCTGAATTTGCCTCCAGGTGTATTAGGGATATTTTTACATTACATACTTACGCATCAGAAAAATGCACCTAAAAAAAATGCACCTAGAAAAATGCTAGGATTTCTTGCCACATTTTAAAAAATCACCAAATTGATAAGCTCCACTGATTTTTTAAATGGCTCAGTTAGCCAGTGGCTGATGTTCTCACATTTTCAGAAAACCCCCATACCGGGATACATCATCCCCTGGCTGATTGAGCTATTTGAAAAATCAGTGGGATAATTAATTTGATGCTGGAGTAAAATATGGTCTAAAATCTTAGCACTGCTCTAAGAAAATTTAAATCAAATTCACTGTAGAGGGGGGTATGGGGGGCGTAATAATACCAGCCTTCAGTTTACTGAGTTTATAAAGAATTCACAAGGACTTTGACCAGTATGGAAATGTTCAGATTTCCGTTAGGATGTGATTTAAAAGCATCCATCATGCACCTGGAGACGATTGCAGGCATGTATCCTGATAGGGGTGGTTTCCTGGGGATGTGAGAACATCAGTTCCTGGCTGACTGAGCTATTTGAAAAATCAGTGGGGCTTATCAATTTGATGATTGTGTGAAGTATGGCAAGAAATCCTAGAATTTCTCTAGGAAAATTTAGATCGGCCTCACTGATGCAGAAGTGGTCTTTGTGCGGTTAGGGGGTGTTGGAATATCATATCTCAGGTTACTAAGTTCATAAAAATTCATAGGGAATTTGAAAATCATGGAAATTTTTAGATTTTTGTAAGTATGTGATGTAAAAATATTCCTAATACTCCTAAACGCAAATTTAGACACATGCCTCCGTTGGGGTGGTTTCCTCGAGATGTTCGAACATCATCTTTGGGAGCATTGAGTTGATGAAAAAAAAATCATTGGGATAAACCACTTTGAGGATTAAAAAAATTTTGAACTTCTCGAGCGAGCTTAGATTTCGCTTTTTTGTACACCTCGAACGTCGTAAAGTCCCATAATACGTATCAGACCCAAAAAGTTTATGGGACTTTTCGACTTATTTTTTTCATTCTACCCGCCCTTACAAGGGTAAGGACAACTCGCGGGATACCCTGTATGCTAATGTTACAAGATCAAGATTTTGGTGTTCGAATATTATGGAAAGAGAAAATGAAAAATCGGTCAAGAAGAAATTAGGAAATTTTGAATATAAAGTTTTGGGATCATGCTGGTAAAAATTTAAATTTATTATTATTTTTTTTCAATACAAATAAATTTTGGGTAATAATAAAAATATTAATTTGAAAAATCCGGAGTCTACATATAAATATTGTTATTATATACATTTCTTTGCCTTGAATTTCTATTTCTATTTTGCTGTTGCTTCCTCCTGACGATTATAATTTTAGTTGAAAATGTTATTATTTTGTTGAACATTCAACTACTTTTTGGAACTTTCGTCTTTTGAGGTTGAAAATTAATCTGTTTTTGTAGAACTTTCTTTTTTTTTTTTTTTGTTAAAAGTGCAACTGTTTTGGTTGAAAATTAACCTTCTTTGGTTAAAAATTAGCCTTTTTTGGTTGAATTCAATTCTTTTGGATTTAAAATGAAATTCTTATCTAGTTGAAATATCTACTATTACATTGTTAATTGAGAATTCATCTTTTTTTTTTGTTAAAAATCAAACTACTTGGTTGAAGGTTGAACCACTTTGCTAAAAAATCATTTTTAGATTAAAATTCATCTCTTTGGTTGATAATTCGGTTTTGTCAAAAATGAATCTTTTAAATAAAAACTTAATTATTTCAGTTGAAGAATCATCATTTTAGTTGAAAATTCAACTCCTTGGTTTAAATGTAACTATTTTGTTGAAAATTGATCTTCTTTAATTGAAAATTTAATTACTTGATCAAAAGTTGAACTAATTTTTAAAAAAATTATTTTTTCGGTTTAAAGTTCATCTGTTTGGTTGAAAATGTAACCATTTGGTAGAAAATTGATTTTTTTTTTGGTATAAAATGTATCTTCTTGGTTAAAAATTCGCCTTTTTAGTTTTAAAATACATCTGTTCTGGTAGAAAGTTCAAATTTTTTGATTGAAAGATCAACTATACAATTTTTTTATTGACAATTCTTCTTTGTATGTTGAGAATTCAACTATATTGTTGAAAATGTAACTATTTTATTGAAAGTTTTTATCTATTTGTTTGAAAATATAACGGTTTTTGGTTGAAGTTCAATCTTTTTTCATTAAAAATGTGACCATTTGGTTAAAAGCTAAACTATTTTGTTAAGAATCGGTCTCTTTTTCTTAAATATTTTTTTTATTCAGTTGTAAATGCAACTTTTGAATTAAAAATTAATGAATTTTCAAATTCAACTATTTGGTTGAAAAATCATCTTTATTTATTTAAAATCAACTTTTTTGCTGAAAATGTATCTGTTCTGGTTTAAAAGTCAACCATTCTCTAAAACATTCGACTTTTTAGCCTCAAAGTTCATCTATTTGGTTGAAAATTCAACTGCTTTTGCTTTAAGTTCAATATTTTTTGTTTAAAAATTCGACTATACGGTAGAAAATTTATCTTTATAGGTAGAGAATTCAAACATTTGCTTCAAAATTCTATTATTTGGTTGAAAATCTAATTTTTATTTTAAATTTAAGTATTTTGTTAAGAATTCGAAAAATATTTGATTCCTTGGACAGGAAAGTCGTTCTTTTGAATTAAAAATTCAACATTTCATTTAGCTATTTGAATATTTTATTGAAAGTTTAACCGTTTTGTTACAAATTTGACCTTCTATATAGAAAATTCATCTTTTATGAAAGAAAATTCATCTTTTTTGTTTGAAATAAATAAATAACTGTTTCAATTTTTTCCGGTATCTTATAATATTAATGTAGTGAAGGCCTCTTCCGGTTTTTTAATGTTTTTATTCAAATATTTATTGAAATATATTTTAGTTAAAACTTATTTAACAAAAAAATTTCTTCACGATATATTGTATCCTCTACAGGACTACGCCTCGGAAAGGACTCGGATCCGAGTCGAAACATGTCGGCAATATTTCAATAAAAACATCAAAAAACCGAAAAAGGCCTTCACTACATTAATATTATAAGATACCGGAAAAAAATTAAAACAACTATATACTGGCCTAAAACCTTGAACAGCAAAATGACAACCAGTGGATACTATCAACAACTTGAACAAAACCACGACGAACATGCTGTGTGGTTAGTAAAGAACTGGAAGATGTTTATACATAATTGTATTACTTTAAATTTATTTTTAGTGAAAACTTATTCAACAAAAAAATTTCTTTACGATATATTGTATCCTCTACAGGACTACGCCTCGAAAAGGACTCTGATCCGAGTCGAAATATGTCGGCAATATTTCAATAAAAACATCAAGAAATTCAGGAAATTTTGAAAATGAAGTTTTTCGGCAACCCCGTTACTCTCAAAGTTGGTTTTGTTTTAATTTTTGGGCCATATCGATTTGAATCTATAAAATTTGATCCCTAGTTTTGACTATCTGGTTTTTTTCATGTGTAGAGTCATTTTGTTGTTAAAAATTTTGATTAAATACCTTCGTTGAAATCTCTAAATCCTTGTGATAATTAAACGTTTCCTTTCTGAACATTAAGCTCTGTAGGTACGTTGTAACCAAGATTAGAGGGATAAAAGCAGTACCCACTAAACCCAATCTCCATTCATAGTAAATAGAGAGACCAACAGATAAGACGATAGTACTACAGGATTGAATCAATGTTCCGATTCTCTGTCCTGTTGCTCCCTGGACAGCTGCGGCATCAGTAGATAATTTTGAGCACAGAGCACCTGTGCCATTTGAGGGATTATCGAACCACCCCATCTCTTGTCGCATCATAGCTTCAAATATCAAACCTCGTAATCTCAGTGTTAAACATTCACTGGCAACACCAAATAGAAAAATCTGAAATAAAAATCCTGCTTTCTAGAGACTTTAAATACATAAATAGGAAGAATAATAAACATGCGGGTAAAAAATGCATAAGGAAGACTCAGTATGGTTCTTTGATTTTTTAAATTAAATTGTCAGCAATAAATATCACAATAATAATCAATTTTTCTTTAAAAAATTATAAAATATCAGTCAAAGTAGGCGACGTGCGCCTACAAAAAAGGGTTTCCGCAGCCTATCAGGTTTCCACGCTTCCTTTGTCTCGAATATCATCTTGAGTCTTATCTCGAATTTCGTCTCGAAACTCGCCTCAAATCTCATCTTGAGTCTTATGTTGAATCTCATCTCAAATTCTGTCTCGAGTCTCGTCTTGAATCACGTTTTGAAACTTATTTTGAATATCTTCTCGGATCTCGTTTCAAACCTCGTCTCAAAACTCGTTTCAAATCTCGTCTCAAATCTCTTCTCGTATCCAGTCTCGGAACTCGTCTTAAATCTCGTCTTGAGTCTTGTATCGAATATCAATTCAAATTCTGTCTCGAATCGCCCTGAGTCTGGCCTTGACTTCTATCTCAAATTCCGTCTCGAATCTCGTCTCATATTTCATACAAAATTTCGTCTCGAATCTCGTTTTGAATCTCATCTTGAACCCATCTCAAATTCTTTCTCGAATCACGAATCTCGTCTTGAGTCTCTTTTCTAAACTCGACCTCAATCTCGCTTCGAGTCCTGTCTCGAATCCCACCACAAATTTCTCTCTCCAGCTTCGTCTAATACCCCATCACAAATATCGTCCCGTCTCGAAGCTTGTCTCGAATCTCGTCTTCAATCTTGTCTCCAACCTCATCTCAAAACTCGTCTTAAACCCCATCACAAATCTCAAATCTTTTCTCGAATATCGCCTGGAATATCGTCTCGTATATCGGCTCAAATCTCGTTTTGAATATCACCTTGAATCTTGTCTCGAACCTCATCTTGAAACTCGTCTCAAATCTCTTCTTGAATCCCACCTCAAATTCTATCTTAAATCTCGTCTCGAACCCCATCACGAACCTCACCTCAAACCTCATCACAAGACTCGTCTTGAACCCATTTCAAATTCTATCTCGAATCACGTATATCGTCTCGAATCTTGTCTCGAAACTCGTCCTATATATCGTCTTCAGTCTTGTCTTGAATCCCGTCTTAATTTCTGTCTCGAAGATTGTCTCGAATCTTGTCTTGAATTCTGTATCGAATCAAGTCTTAAATTCGATATGGCATCAAGTCTTGAATTTCGTCTCCAATTTCGATTCTTGCCTCGAGTCTCGTGAAAAAAAGTATGACGGATGGACACCCGACCGATACTATAACGGCTTCTGCCTGTGGCTGCGAAACCCTAAAAATACAGTGAACTCTTGCTTATTCCAAGGTGCACCTATTCCAAGGCTCACCTATTCCAAGGCTCACCTATTCCAAGTCCCCCATGCTGGAATATTCCAAGTGGCGCAGTTCCGACACCTACAAGCACGGTCCCTGTACGGTCTCGTCTGCGTCAGTGGCTGACCAATTAAAAAGAGGCCCAAAGAGCGGAAAGCCCTCGTTGGTTTGAATTCAGTATTTTAGCATGACGTCATGGGAGTGCATAAATGTACGAACAGTAATCAGTCATGTTCCATTTTTTTCAGTTGACCACCTTACAGTGTCACGAAATAAAATAAAATACCCAAAGTTTGAGGTTAGTGTATCAGATCGATTTGATCAGAATCGGATATTCTCACCTCAATTTTCTGTAGATTGATTGTATTTCGTGAAACTGAAAGGCCTTCAACCGATTAAATGATAAAACAGAATTGCGCAAATGCATTCTACACTCGAAAAATATTAATATGCAGACATTTATAACTTACTATCACGTTGGGAATATTTTCTCCAAAAAGGCGTATGCATTCCCATCTCAAGATGTACCTGACATTTCCACCTATCCTATCAAGATCGTGACGTCATGCTACAATACTCAATATTCCGCGAAATATTCGAGTCAATTTTTCAATAATCATATTGATTTTTAGTTGGTAAATTGTACTATTTCAAGGAAATGTTATATTTTTCACGATATTCGATTAAATATTCCATCGTTCTCCATGTTTTTGACCAGTTTGTACGTCAAGAAAAACACTTGAAAAACACTGGCGTGTATGATGCGCAAATGCAAGGACGCACACATGCTTACAGCGTGCGCATCGCTACAAGTCCGGGGCAGCCAATGATGGTCGATTCAAAAAATCACCCGACAACTCGCGGTAGAGGGCAGGGGCCCCTCCAGCCTTGAAATACCCAAATGTTTACGTTTTTCGGCCCTTGGAATAAGCAACAGTTCACCGTAGGTAAATTATGTGGTATGCGCCTACAAGAAGGTTTCTTATTTTTGAACTTACTATCTAATGAAATTTTATATTTTCATTGAAAATTATGATTAATAATACTGAAATCAATAACAAATATGAGGAAAGAAATTGCATACTTTTTTTATTTCCAAATTTTGATTATAACTTCTTTTTCTCATTCTTCATGATCTTACTTAACTTATATTTTTGTTCGTACATTCTACAATTAAAGGGTAAATCATTGACAATTGTAATGTGGTGATTTTGAATTCTCTTTTGTTAAAGCTTCATTGGCCAAAACGAAAAATTTTCTATATGTTGAACTCTATAATGTTGAATGTATATTATATTAATTCTTGTAACTCGGTTCGCGACTTCTACTTAAGGTGAACAGTTTTGCCGTAAAATATTTAATTGTATCTTGTGTCATTTTTCTATTAATTTAAATTTGTTATTTTTATTGATTTTTCACGATTTAAATAAAAACTAATTTTCCTATAAAAAAAGGTGAATGAAAACTTTGTACAACTTTTCTAGGCGAACAATTTTTGTCGGTTAGTTTTGTCTTCTTCGCTTGTATAGTTCGACCAGAAAGTGGAATTCATGCTTTTTCATCCAATTTTTCACGATCAAAACCAAAACTATAAGTTTTATCAAAAAATGGGTTTAAGCAAATGTGTAGATCTATGTGAGATGAACCGCTTTTTAAGAAATTTTATTGCTTTTTGCATAGTTTCACCGAAAAATTGAACTTTCTATTTTTAATGATATTTTTCACGATCAAAAAAAAAACCATGCATTTTATCGAAAAAATGAAATATTTTGAAGATGAAAAATTTTGCTCCTTATTTTTTTTACATCACGTATATTTTTGCTGAAAAAATCTACACATTTGAGCACTTTCTTCTCATTTTTGTTTTTGAAAAAATTATCATTGTAGTTCTTGTTGTGTGAGAAGTTGTAGGCTCCGGAAGCTACGATGATGGTTCTTGAAAGAAACCAATCCCGACGCAACTGGAACGTGTACGTCATCCGCTTCTGCTCCTTTTGTCCTAGAAGGTAAGCAAGAGCGGGGAATTTACGCGACATAACATCTGGCAACACTGTTTCTTGGAGTCAGGTCTCTAGCCGCGGATGATCTTACGCGGCAGACGGG
>CAKNYM010045908.1:0-14854 GCA_932195095.1 Andricus curvator | reverse complement strand
GAAAATCTGTGCTGTTTAGAACTGAGCAGGCTGTAGCCAGAACCGTTATTATTATCGTTATTATTGTTTACGGTACCCCAAATTAATTACTGAACAAACCCTCATTCGTTTAAACAAAGGATGAGATAACGAATAATTAATTGTTTAAACAATTCGTGAATATGAAAAATGAAATTTATGTTTTCAATAGTCACTAGTTGTCATATTTATATCAGAAAAGACAGAAAATTTCCAAATTTCCTAGAAAAGTATTGATTAAAAAAATGCAATTTGTTCTTAAAAAAATTTGATAAGTAGTAAAGCTTATGTATCGAAAGCGTATGAAATGCATTAAAAAACAACGTAGATTATGATTCTGTTAGAAAAATCCGACTTCTTCAGAAAAAAAAAATGATTTGAACCAATGAAATTTTTTCAAATATTTGAAAATTATTTCAAAATATTTATGAATGCTCCACTAGACCATCAATGATAATTTTATCGAAAACAGCAAGAATGAAGTGCTCAAAGCTATTCCCGCGCAGAATTGATTTAATTTTTTTTTCTTCGATAAAGATTTAAATATTGATTTTTATTGAGAATTTCTAAACTAAATTCTCTGTAGCTCAAATGGGATTGGAATAAAAGTCTTCAGATTGCTGCTCTGTTGATCTTACCAACTGAGTTATTTATTCTTATAATTTAGAGTTTAATTAAGACTATTAAAATTGTACTAGTACATATGATTGATAGATAGAATTCTTTGTTGGAACGTCCTTTTAAATGGGAAATTTCGAGAGCCTGAAGGTATCTGCTAATGCTAAATTTAAAATTTCGAAAAAACAAAAATATGCATTTCCTTTTTTTGAATTTAGATATGAATGGGGATGTGTTGCCCTCTATAACAAAGTTATTTTGGACCACACTAAAGTCCAAACTCAAAGGCCTAAAAACCCTAAAAAAATTATAACAAAATTAGTCAATATTTTTACTAACTTGCGCGAAATTGGCAACAGCAATAATTATTCCAGCTGCCAGGAAGTATATGCAGTAAATGTTGGTGCGATTTCTAATTTCTTCGGGATCTGGTTCCGAGAGTTCCTGGAAAAAATGTATGTAGATTTCGATATTAATTTTGTTTAATTAAACATTTTATTATTTTGTGTTTTCAAATTAATTGTTAATAATGAACACCTTCAAAAATTTTTTTAAATGTTAACTACTTACTCCCACAACATCTCCAAAAAGAACAGAAAATACCGGAGGAGAACAGCCAACAATAATCGATGCTAAAGAGGCAAAAATTAGGTAAGGCCATTCTCGTTTACTCAAATTCAAAATCTTCATCGTCGAAGCCTCTTTTGAAAAAATCATGTCATCCTTCTCGTTCAAAATCTACAATTTTGCGCTTTTGTGCAAGTTTATGCACAAGTACAAATTCTCAAAATTAAACGTCGCCAGAGATTCTGTATCTTATATATCTATCTAATTACAGTAGAACTAAGCAATAATTACATAAGATACATAATATAGAATGAAAAACAGAAATGCGAAATGTTTGTTTGCATTAAAAATATTAATAAAATTATATTACAAACAAAACAGAATACCCGAGTAAAATAAAAGTCCCATTGAGATCCCATTGTCTCGAATCTCGTCCCAAATCCCATCCAGAAACTTGTCTCGAATCTTATCTCGATTTATGTCTCGAATGTTATCTCGAATCTGGTCTCGAATCTTGTATCGAATCTCGCTTCGAATCCCGCCTCGAGTCTCGCCTCAAATCTCGTCTCGCCTCAAATCTCGTCTCGAATCTTGTCTCGAATCTCGTGAAAAAGTACGACGGAAGTACTTTTGTTCCTAATTGGACTTTTAAAAATATTAAAGTAAATTTGCTCTCAATTGAACATTTTTTTTAGTCGGGTATTTATAACGATAAAAATCAATTCAAAGACGAGAGTAAAGTTTCTGGCTACGCCTGTAAATACGATTATCTATATCCTTTCTCCATATTGTGTTTAATATTGCACGAGGATTAGAGATAAATTTGTTATCATTTCTGTTGATGTACACAGTAAATGCCAGTTGATAAATTTGTACCCGAAATTAGATCAAAATGATATGGAACACTTTTATACAGATTTTGGATTTGTTGTTTGCTCACCAAATTGCGCATCAGAATGATCTGATTCTCAAGTTTAATTCCCTTTAATGAATGTTTATGTTCAGTGTCAGTTGTTGTCATGTTGTCTGCATGCACATTGTAATTTCAAAATTCAGCTCTCGAAGAAATTTCTAACCTTTTTTTAATGAAAAATTATTAAGTTTTGACGAATGCTCGAATCTGAAGAAACACTTTTTGAAAGTAAAAAAATAATTTCCATATAGCCATAGAGATTTATAGCCCATTATATGAAAGTTTGAATTTTTATCACACCCTGAAATTAAAATATTTCCAAAACATTCTTTGTTAATCCGAGAAAGTTCTATATCTTTCAGTAGTTTAATTTCTATTATTTTATGTTATTTCCGTATTTGAATATTCAATTTTTTTGTGAAAATTAATTCTTTCGACTGAAAATTTAACTATTCCACTTGAAGATTTACCATTTGATTGTCATAGTAAAGAAGAATCATTTACATACATTGTTGCTTGATTTAAGTTCGTCTCTGAATTTGAGTAAATTTATGAAATTAAGGTGGAACATTTTTAAATATTCTTCTTCACTGCGTAAGTTAATTCTTTTCGTTTGAAAAGCCTACTATTATTTTTTGTTGTTGAAACTTCATCTTTTTTGGTTGAAAATTTTATTATTTGGTTAAAAATTGAATTACTTTGTTAGAAATTCAACAATTCTGTTAAAAAATTAAAATTTAAAATTCGCTTTTTTCGCTTGAAAATTCAAGAATTTGGTTGAAATTTTTTTTTTTTTAGTGAATCTTTGAGAGAATCTTCTGGGTTCAAAATTCGTCTTTTTTGTTTGACTCACCTCTTTTGGTAGAAATTCCTTTTTTTTTTTGGTTTAAAATGAAACAGTCTCATTCAACTATTTATTTGAAAATTCATCCCTTTTGTAGAAAATTTAACTATTTTGCTCAAATTTGTTTAGTTTTTTGGTAAAACATTAATGGTTTTAACTGAAAATTTAACTATTCGATTTTTGGTTGACAATTAATCTTTTTTAGTTTGTAATTCAACTATTTGATGGAAAATTCAATTGTTCTATAGAAACTTCCCTTTTCCGGCTTGGAAATTCAACAATTTGGATGTAATTTTTTTTCTCTCGTCTGGAAAATCTTTCTTGGTTCAAAATGAAACTGATTGAAAATGAATCTGTGTTGGCTGATCGTTCAACTATTTAATTGAGAATTCATCCCTTTTGTTCGAAATTCAACAATTTTGCCAAAAAAAAATTTTGTTAAACATTAATGTTTTTAACTGAACATTTATATGTTCCAGTTTCGGTTAGGAATTGACCACTTTTAGTTTAAAATTCAACTATTTGATTGAAAATTCAACTACTCGGTTTTAATTTAACTCTTTGGTGAAAATTAGTTTTTTGGTCGAATGATTTTAGTTGAAAATTCATCTTTTTTGTTGAGAATTTAACTATTTTGCTAAAAACTTGCTTTTTCTGGGTAATAATTAACTCTTTAACATAAAATTTAATCATTTGAGGTAAAAATTCATCATTTTAGTCGAAAAGTTATCTTTTTGGATTAAACTTTAACTATTTTGATGAAAATTCGTATTTCTTTTCTTACAAAAAAATACTTTTTCAGATGTAAATTCACCTTTTCTAGTTAAGGATTTATCACTTTAGTTAATAATTTATCTCTTGTTTTAAAATTAAACTTTTCTGTTAACATTTTTTTTTTTTTAGTTGAAAGTTAATGGTTTGAACTAATAATTCATCTATTCCATTTTTTGTTGAAAATTGAAAAGGTTTGTTGGAATGTCAGTCGTTTTGGATAAAAATTCAACTGTTTTCTTGAATATTCGTTTTTTTATTGAAAATTCAACAATTTCGTTATAAAAATTAACTATTCGGTTGAAAGTCTGGTTCAACATGAATCTGTTTTGGTTGACCATTCAGATATTTAGTTCAAAATTCAATTCATCTCTTTTGTTTAAAATGCAACTATTATTAAAACAAAATTTTTTTTTTAAATATTAATCATTTTAACTGAAAATTTAGTTACGTTTTTGGTTGAAAATTGATCTTTTTAAGTTTGAAATTCAACTATTAGCTTGAAAATTGAATTGTTGTATAGAAAATTCGCTTTTTTTGGCTTGAAAATTCAACAATTTGTTTGGTATTTTTTTCTCTATCTGGACTAAAGAAGACTAGTTGGAAATAAATCTGTTTTGGTTGACATCAAACTCTTTACTTCGAAATTTATCTCTTTGTTTGAAAAGTAAACAATTTTGCCAACATTTCTTTTGTTGAACATTGATGTTTTCAACTGAAAATTTACCTATTTCGTTGGAGATTCCTCATTTTAGTTGAAAACTCATCTTTTTGGCTGAAAATTGATCATTTTAGTTGAAAATTTATCTGTTCCTAGGTGAAAAAGTTATATGAAGTTCATATATAGTGGACAAGACAATGATATTTTTCATCTGTTTTATAAATTTTTCCGTATAAAATAATGACAAATATCAGTGTTTGGCCTACTTCATTTAAACTATATATAACTTTATTTCCTGGGTTTGGTTGAAACTTGAACTATTTTATTAAAGATTCTTTTTTTTTCGTTAAAAATAAATTTTCTCAGCTGAAAATTTAACTATCATCGTTAAAGATTCATCACTTGTTGAAAATAAAACGTTCTCTAAAACATTTTTGGATGGTCCTCGGAAGTTCTATATTTCCTTGACGTGGGATTCGGAACTAGGCAAATCTAAAGAAATACTTTTAGAAATAAAAAAATTAATTTCCAGAACCATAGAGATTGATAGCCCAACATAGGAAGAGTTGAATTTTTTTTTCTATCCTAAAATTCAAAATTTTCTAAAACATTCCTTTTTTTTAGAAATTTGTGTGTCAGTCATTATGAACATACGACTTTTGATAAAAAGTATAACAACTGCCATTCGACAGAAATGAATGAAGTTGTGTAAAAATTAATTTGGATAAGAAAAAATGGATCATTTTGATCTCAATTTGATAATCAGAATCATATGCAACGGTTTGATATCCCAGAGTTTACTGTGTAAATATATATGACACTCAATATGGAGATAGGATGTATTTAATACCTCACAAGTGAACGTCAAGTCGCTCTGAATTTGATCTTTTGTAGTACCATGTGTATTTTTCAGTTCTCCAGGGATTGGTTCAATAAATTCGGTGACCTAAATAATTTTATAAATAATTCCTTATTTTTTGGGTTTTGTTATTTTTCGAAATAAGAATTATGGGTTTATACTTGAGCTGTGATGAGGGAATAATACTGTCCTTTTAAAGTCATCAAATAATCATGATTGCCTGTTTCAACAACTTCTCCATTCGATAATACGATTATTTTATCAGCCCTTCTTATTGTCGACAATCTGTGAGCCACGATAATAGTCGTCCTTCCTTTATGTACCTAAAGAGAAAAGAAATTAATTTTTATTAATTTTTAAAAATATGCATAATAAATTGATAAGTTTTACTTTGTTCAAAGCAGTTTGCACTTTAGCTTCACTGCGAGTATCAAGTGCTGAAGTAGCTTCATCCAGAAGCAAAATGCTTGGATTTCTAATCAACGCTCTGGCTATAGCTATTCTTTGCTTTTGGCCCCCCGAAATTTGGGTGCCTCCTTCACCAACGAGTGTGTTGTATTGCTATGAAAAAGATAGAAATACATGTATTATATTATTGTATTATCATCGAAGTTGGTAAAAATCACGTTAATTCGCTGACAATGAGAAAATAATTCCATTAGCTGATTGCATTCTCTGCCAGTTAAAAAGTACGACGCTTTTTTATCATAATTATTCTAATTATATCTTCTACTAAATTTTATTCTGTTGTTGTAAACAAATTTGATTATTTTAGATACTCCTAACTTACGTTTGGTAATTTCATTATGAAGTCATGGGCATTGGCTTCTTTTGCGGCAAGTACGATTTTCTCCATTGATGCATTGCTATCCCCAAATCGAATATTTTCTGCAACTGTTGTGTCAAAAAGAATCGGTTCTTGTCCAACCACTCCTAGGTGACTTCTGAACCACTTGATATTCAGATCCCGAATATCGCATCCGTCTATTAAGATCTAAAATATAACTATTTTCAAGTTAGGCGAAGAAAGAAGTATTTTAGTTAAATACTTGTGTCAAAATTGAGAGATATAAAACTTCTTTATTTGTTAAAATGATTGTTTGAAGTATCTATTAATACTTGATTTTTCTTTTCTTTGTTTTAACTGATATATATGTGTGTGTGTATATACATTTTTTTCTTCAAACTTGTTCTCGGGAGAACCCGGTTTTTCATCAAGGCCACGGACTAAGTCAAGTGACTGATGAGATGAGGATGTTATAAGTTAATTTAATACGATGTTTGAAATCTTTTGCGATGATGTTGTGGGTACGGAGGTGACAACAGTCGCCTCTGGATGCTTTCTTAGAGCTACCATCTTATTATTACTTAATTATATAATTATTGAATTATTATTATTATTATACCATTAGGCCAAATCTCTTTCGGGGTAAACGTGACTCATTCGGTTCTAGCCTCGTTATACTGTCGGGGATCAGGAGTTCACAGAGAAAAGTGAGAGAGGAGGAAGAAGAGGAAGAAGAAGAGGGGTATAGATTTTTTGATTTATATAGAATTCCTGTGTTGCTTATTTAAGCAAAACGTCCTACACTGCTGATAAGCTGCCTACCTTCGGTCATACATTTGGCTATCTCTCCATCGATATTTCCATCAGTAGTAAATAAACTATCAAGGTACACGTACTTATCAATTTGTTCTATCCTCTCATCGTCTAAGACAATGTTGCATACTGTTTTCTTACCCTTTCCTACAAACAACAAATTTTTTGTTTTATTTCTGTTAATTTTAGGGTCCATGCTCTTCATGCTAGTGTTCAGCCTGCTCAGCATTCTCTGAAAGCCTTCGATTGACTCTGTCATAACAACCTTATCATCTTTAAATGCTAACCCATGCACCTTCACTGTCCCAAAATTCTTTCCTGGGTTTTCTATCTTCTCCAGCCTTGACCTGAGGTAATTTTTGACACTAAGAGGTACTGATCCGTTCCACATTCAGAACCTCTTATAAACCTTGTATCTCTTACTAGCTCGCTCAGTCTTTCATCCGCAGAAACGAAGTCAATCGTACTATCGCTATCACCTCTGCATCAGGTGTACAACTGAATCATTTTATGCTTAAAGAAGTATTTCTAATAAACAGGGACTTCTCTAAACATAATCTAACGAATCTGTCCCCATTACCATTCGTTTTCGGATCTCCGAAGTTGCATAGCTACTACTGGGGCGCAGGAAGCTATGATAAATAATCTTCTAATTCTCACTTCCATCCTAATCCACAACAATCTGGAAGATACAAATGGATTGCCCCTTAGGATGCTGTTTGGCTCTGCCATTCATAATCAAACTAACTCCTTGACTACCATGTGATTCACTATCTACTCCTGACCATAGTTCGAGTGCGTATTTCAACTCTCCATTCTCTATCACTCTACTGCTGGATCCCTTTTTATTTGTTTAAGGTACACATAAAATATCTAGCTTCCTTATGTGCATTGCTTTTTTGTAATTGTCTTTCCCAATGATCATTCACCCTTCTAGCATTCTAAAAACCCAGTCTCCATTCATCACCTGAAAATTTACGGTATGTATGCCTTTCGTAAACTTAAGTTTCAATCCATTCCGAGGCTGCTCTATTGTTTGTATTATTCATTGTTCAAAGTTTACGCCCAACTACTAACTTGATGCGAGAAGCGTATTTTGTGAGTAAAAACATGTCCAACATAATTAGCCAGGTCACGGTAAGGTGCAGAGTCTATAATGAAGGGGAAGTATAGGGACATAACTAGAACCGAAAGAGTCATGGTTGGTTTGTATTGTATACTGAGGAGGACACCAGTCTTTTGCAGTTTGAAAATAGATCAGAAAAAATTCATCAGGACACAAAAGGATTTTTCATGAAACCTTAGTTTACAATTACAAATTTGAGTTCACCCAAAAAAAAAAAAATTTTCTAACAGAACAGTTTAATTTTTAAGAAAATAACTAAAATTTCCATAAAACAGTTGAACTTTCAACCAAACTGTTGGATATTCAACCCACAAAGGCCAATCCAAATAGTTAAATTTTTTAGAAAATAGTCCTTTAAAATCTAAAATTTAGTTTCTTTAAGATAAGAGCGTTCATTATTTCATTTCTACTCAAAATTAATAGTAATTGAACAAAAGTACTTATCTCTAAAAATATATATGAATGCTATTCTACAAATCATTAATTCTGTCCATATTAAAGTTCCTATCAAAAAATTGTCTTCAAAATCAAGTTGTTCTCCTTGATTTCCATTAAATTTTAAAATGATGATGCACAATTGAAAATTCATCATTTTTAACAAGTTACAAGATACTAATTTAAAAATGCTTCAATTTTTAGAAGAAGTTAGGAATTGTTTAATTTTTAAAGCTTCGAGTTTGTACTCAATAATTTTGGAAGTTTTTAATTAGAAAGCATATAATTTTCAACGGTTTTTCTTAGAAATAATTAAACTTTAAAGGTTTCCAATATTTAAAATTTTTCAATTTTGAATGGCGAAAATGACAGTGATTTTTTTTTTGAATCACACTTTGTAGTAAAAAAATCTATCCAATCACTTTTAATATCACCTGATACTGCATGATATGATACTTGAAAATAACAAATTTCTAATTTCAAACATTTGTACAAATTCAATTACAAATTATAAATTTCTGATGCGGAATTCTAAAACAGTTCAATTTCTGAGGGCTTGGAAATAAATTTTTTTTTTTACTTCAAAAGCAAGCAGGTCCAAAACAGAGGGTAGACAACGGGATATCATAAATGGAGGTGACAAATGAATTTTATTTCTCCTCAATTGAGAATTCTTTTTGTCTTTTTTCAAAATTAAAGAAAAGCTGAAATTTTTCTTTGAATACCTTCTGGTTGAAAAATCAACATTTTATTATTTATTCATAAAAATAAGCATTGAGTAGGTTTTCAGCAAATACTATCTTCTTCAGAGGTTTATAACTCTTTTAATATCGACTACAAAATGTTTTTTTTTCAAGGTTGTTAATGCTCTATCTATTGATCATACTTATCAGTATCATTAATGACCAAGAAAAATGTTTGATAACCCAGAAATTACCAGACACTTATGTTTTTTTTAAAGAGGCCACCCTGAAATATTTTAGAATTCTTTTTACAATTTTACTGCTAATATTGTACAGTAATTTTTAATTGATAGCCATGATTAAAAACTTGTTGATTGAAATCCTCCCAAATCAACAGCAGTTTCAAATTATAAAATTAGAAATGTCACAACAATTTTACTATTGAATTTTTCAAAATTATAAAATATTATATTGAAAGCCTTTATAGGCAGTTTTGTATTCATTAATTTCAGATTTAAATATTCCAAATTGTTTGGTTACAATTTGAAACGTACAAAATCGTCTCGTTTTCAAATTCTTTAGTGATTAAAAAGTTTTGAATTCAATGCCTCCAGACTAAATTCAAAACAAAACAAAAAAAATTGCGAAAATGAAATTAAATAGTTTTTATTTCGAAATTTTCGAAAATATTGAACATTCTCAGCTTAAATTAAGAAAACAGTTTCAAATAGAAAGGCTTAAATTTTGACAATATCATAAATTGGAATCATAGCGATCTTGTTTTTTATATTTTTACATTCTCATCTAGAGAAGGTATTAGATTTGTGTAAAATTTGGACCCCCCGGTTTTTGTCAAATGTCCACGTTTTGAGACCCCCTGAACCCAAAAAACAGGTTTTTACGAATGTGTCTGTCTGTATGTCTGTCTGTGAACACGATAACTTTCGAAAGAATTGACCGATTGGACTGGGCTTTGGTATACTCTTTTAGTCTCCTAAACTAAAGGTCAAGATCGTTAGCCAGCCATTTTGGATGAAAATTCAAAAAGTGAGGGCATTTTGAAAATTTTTGGACCGTTTTTTTCAAAATTTGGAAATTATATGTACGGCCGCTTATATTAATTGAAAATTCAAATATTTTATTCTCATGACATTTTTCGATAAAATGAAAATTTTCAGAGTTACAGCATTTCCAAAATCCAAAAGAAAAACCGAAAATTCACATTTTCAGCCAAACAACGCACGATACGAAAAAAAGTCAGAATAAGAAAAGTGTTTCTTTTTGCACGCCCTACAAGATTATCATAACGACTTTTTGAATTTTCTTGAAAAATCGAAAATTCACATTTTTATTGCACAAGAAATAATGAAAAATCAAAAAAATCAATTTTACGGTCAAACTATGCAAGATACGACAAATAATGGCTGGACTAAAATTGTGCATTCAAAAAAGATCTACAAATTTCTCATGAGCCACTTTTTGATAGGATGTGTACTTTTTGTTTTATTCGTAAAAAATAACATTAACAGTGAAAAAATCGGCCCGATAAGCGGGCACATTCTCATCAAAACTTTGCTTATTTACTTTATTTTTCATCTCGGGTGTGTTTTTTTACAATATTTCATTGTTTTTATGTTCTCAATACTATTTCTAACGATTAAAACAATAAAATACAATAACAATTCAAACAATTTATTCTGACTGAAAATCTGACTTTTATTTCAGATGGAAACATATGAACTCCTATCTAATACAACGCTGCTGAAGGCTGGTGACCTTCTCAGTATAAAACATCAACCAATTGCGACTCTCTCGGTTTCCATTCCTTGTCCTCGGGGGGGGGCCGCCCCGTGACAGAAGTTTTCGTGGGACTGACGTTAGAACTGGACTCTCCACTATACGGTGAATCACTACTTAACTTGGACATGATTTCGACTCGCAAAACAAATTTCGCGCATGAAGGTGGTAGTTGGGTGTACAATCTAAACATGAACAATACAAACAATAAAGTAGCCTCGGACTGGACTGAAACTTTGATTGACTAAATGCATACACGCGGTAAACGTAAAGTTTGAGTTTCAGGCGATGAATGGAGACTGGGTGTTTGGAATGCTAGAGGAGTGAATGATCTTAAAGTAAGAGAACGACGAGAAACTATGAATGCTAGGAAACTAGATATTTTATGTGTACCTGAGACAAAGAAAAAGGGATGCGAAAGTAGAAACATAGAAAATGGGGTGTTGAAAGGCGGTTTTGAAATATGGTCAGGAGTAGATAGGGAATAACATGGTAGTCAAGGGATCGGTTTGATTATGAATGAAAAAGCAAGATATATGTTCCAAAAACGACTTAAATACTTCTTTTCTCCCCTTTTCAGATAGTTGGAAAAAAATCTTTCTGATTGTAGGATTTATTATAAAGATACGGAAATATACGCTGAAGTAAAGGAATTACCTTCTTCATTTTAAATCAAATACAACTTTAGTTATTTTTATCTGAAGAACATTGAACATAACGTATGGTCGTTGCGAACTTTTGGGTTTCTATTATACGATGAACAGAAATGAGCGTGAAGCGCGAGGTTCACATGATGATCAAACCAAATATCGAGCGCGAAGCGCGAGTGTCGTGACGAGAATGTTTTCCTTAAGGTCGATAGAACCTTAAGTAAATTAGTCCTTCTTTTTATGTAAAACTGACATAATTAAACCAAAAGCAGGTCATAACGATGAAGCTTCCTAAGAGAGTATTAGCCCGCGAAGCGCGCAATAGCGAGCACACGAAGTGCGAAAACCTAGACGACAAATGTGTCCGAGCGCGAGATCCAACAGGTGCGCGCCCTGGGCGCGCTGAAACTTGCGAGCCGCGCTCGAGGCGCGCGATGAGAATGTGCCCGCGAAGCGGGCAGATTTTTTATTTTATTTTTAATTTTTAATCTGATGTCTCAAAATATTCCGATTCTTAATTGAAGTTAAAAAAAAAATGAATCACTTAAAATTAAAGAATATTTTATTTTGAGATTTGTAGAATAAATATTATTTCTAAATAGAGTATTCAGAATTAAACCATTTAAAATTATCAAGTAAGAAATGGCTTGAAATTGGTTGTATTGTAAAAAGTGCAGTCAGTAATTTGAAAATCTGTTATTTTTAGATAATTTAAATTTACTTCAAATAATTGAGATTTTAATGGCTTTGAGTATAAAAAAGTTTTAATATCATAATTCTTGGTAATCAAATTTGACTTATTTTTAACGATTTTTGAAAATTATTCAATTGTAAACGTTTATAATTTAAATTTTTTTAATTTTGAACAATGAATTTATTTTAGAGATTTTGCTCGTCAATTTTAAAATTCAATTATAATATAAAGCAATTTATATGTTTTAAATTGTTGTGTTCCTTTTGGGTTGAAGATGAAGCACGTGGAAGTAGAAATGAATCTGACAATATTTGCAGGTCGCTCATCGCAAATTTGTCTATTTTTACAGAAAAATTAATTTGTTCAAAATTAAAATCTCATTAAAATGTTTGTTATCCTAAGTTGTTTCATAATTATGTATACTTAAGGAGATATGCAAAGAAAATTATTATAAAGAAACGTTTAAATTAACCAATTTTCAAAAGTAGGAATTTTAAATGTTCACATTAATTGTCTTTTTGTTGTAATTTGTAAATAATTTAAATGTATATTAAAGTCTTCTCAGTAAGTTGAATAGATGATTCACGTATCTTTTCATAAAAATTTCATCGCATATCATCTTCAGCGTGCATAAATGTAAAAAAAAAACTTGACATAAAAAATATTCATTTTAATGAGCCTTATCTTTGATTTTCTGTATGATGTGGCATTACGATCTGCCGTTCCCGACAAAAGTCAATTTTTCTGTAAAAACAGACAAATTCGCGATGAGCGACCTCTATATATTATCCGATTTACTTTTTCTTTCACGTGGTCATTTTCAACCCAAAAGGAACATGAAATTTAAAAATGCAAGTTGAGAATCTAAGTTAATTTTGTTTAAAAACCCCTGATGCACATAGTGAAATCTGTTTCAAAATAGGCAGAGTGCAATCGAAAAAATTATGTTTAAAAAAATTCGATTTTCCATTTGTCAGTTTAGTATCAGAAAATATTCTGGAACATTTATTAATTTTTATTTAATAAATAAAATACCTGTCCTTCTTCGATATCATAGAATCGTTGAACAAGTTGAATGCAAGTAGATTTTCCACAACCAGAATTTCCAACTATTGCCACGGTTTCTCCCTTATTAACTGTAAAACTCAATTTGTTGAGTACCTGAAATTACCAAAATTCATATAGTGCAAAAAAAAGTTTTAAAAACGTAACTAATCAAGAAAAAATTATTATCAAATGACTTAATAAATATTTATTTAATAAATAATATTAATAAATTATATCCTACCTTAACGAGAGGTCTCGAAGGATATCTAAATGTAACATGCTTGAACTCAATTTCACCTTGAAAATCTCTTGGTTTTAATCCACCGGAAGATGAGCTGTCAATAGTTGATTTTCGTTTAATAACAGAAAAAATGTTTACAGCTGCAGCTCTTGAAACAGTCAATGTGTCGATAAACGTAGTAGCGATGTTTATATTTACTGTTGCCATCATTATACTAAAGAAGATCTTGATCAAAAAACGAATAATTTATTAAATTTATTGATATTGGCAAAGAATATTTTATTATAACAAAAATAATGTTTATACCGTAGCCATCGATCCAATCGATTCAATTTGCGTTGCAATAGGACGATTTCTCTCATCCAGAATTAAATTGACACCATACCAAAATGCAACAGAATAGGTCGCATAGATGAATAACCAGAGTAGACCAAATCCCAGGCCGGATAAAAAACTTTTTTTAATATTGTTCTTGTACGTTTTCAATAAATTTGTTGTATACCTAAGACACTCCTTATTTTCCCCTCCAAAAGCAAAAACTGTACGTATTGCGCACAAAGCTTCTTCGGCTATGGATCCAGCCACTGCATAAATTTCGATTTCCTTCTGTGCTATTGTGGATGTGGCCTAAATCAGTACCAAATTATTTAGAGTTCATCAAATTATTGATAATGATGTGAAAAAATTTATTTTATTCTTGAAGTCAAGTATAATAATTATAAAAGAATATTCCAACTTTAATTACCTTCGCTATTTTGTAAATGATTATAATCATAACAGGAAATGGAGCAATACAAATTAGAGTGAGTTTCCATCCACTGTGAAAAGCAACTGCTATGCAACCAAAAACTGCAAAGGAATTGTGGAGGAACATGACAAATTTTTCTCCAATACCATCTTCGTATTTTATTATGTCCCTGAAAGCACAGAATACGATTGTCATTTAATAATAAAGAATGCTTTGAAATTAAATTTTTGTTGTCAAATTTGAAATCTATCATTGAAAACCAAATTTATCATAATGACAAACGCTCACCGTAGTTTCATTTTAAAAATTCTCCAATTTTGTTGATAATATTAAAAATTGTGCATGTGGTTTTTTCTTTGCTTTCATACAAACCTTTCTATTTCCCTTTCTGACTAGTTATCCTTATCCTGTTTTTTTCTTATTTCCTTTGTTTTCTTATTACTCTCAAATATTACTATTGATAAGTAATAAAATCTAAAACCATATAATTTACTAGTGCTCATTTTTGTATTTTATCATTTCCTCTATATCTCCTATTATAAATTTTTGAAATTGAACTATTCTTTGTGTTGCGGGGGAGGG
>CAKNYM010045906.1:48240-61544 GCA_932195095.1 Andricus curvator | reverse complement strand
GAGCTGGACTCTCCACTATACGGTGAATCACTACTTGACTTGGACATGATTTCAACTCGCAAAACAAATTTCGCGCATAAAGGTGGTAGTTGGGTGTACAATCTAAACATGAACAATACAAACAATAAAGTAGCCTCGGACTGGACTGAAACTTTGATTGACTAAATGCATACACACGGTAAACGTAAAGTTTGAGTTTCAGGCGATGAATGGAGACTGGGTGTTTGGAATGCTAGAGGAGTGAATGATCTTAAAGTAAGAGAACTACGAGAAACTATGCATGCTAGGAAACTAGATATTTTATGTGTACCTGAGACAAAGAAAAAGGGATGCGAAAGTAGAAACATAGAAAATGGGGTGTTGAAAAGCGGTTTTGAAATATGGTTAGGAGTAGATAGGGAATCACATGGTAGTCAAGGGGTCGGTTTGATTATGAATGGAAAAGCAAGATATATGTTCCAAAAACGACTTAAATACTTTTTTTCTCCCCTTTTCAGATAGTTGGAAAAAAATCTTTCTGATTGTAGGATTTATTATAAAGATACGGGAATATACGCTAAAGTAAAGGAATTACCTTCTTCATTTTAAATCAAATACAACTTTAGTCATTTTTATCTGAAGAAGATTGAACATAACATATGGTCGTGGCGAACTTTTGGGTTTCTATTATACGATGAACAGAAACGAGCGTGAAGCGCGAGGTTCACATGATGATCAAACGAAATATCGAGCGCGAAGCGCGAGTGTCGTGATGAGAATGTGTTCCTCAAGGTCGATAGAACCTTAACCTAGACGACAAATGTGTCCGAGCGCGCAGCGCGAGGTGAATACATTATCGAGCGCGAAGCGCGAGATAAACATATAATCGAGCGCGAAGCGCGAGATCCAACAGGTGCTTTGCATTTAATGCCATAGTCTTTTCCGCGTGTATCTTTGAAGGAGAAGCCATACTGATGAAAGGTAGCTATTTATAAACAAAAATTAAATAAAATGAAAAAAAAAAAATTTGAAAAGTGAGATATGACACTCAGACGGACACATCTAGACCGACACATGCGATATATAACATATTTAACGGACGGACGCATATGTATGGTACATGCAGTGATGAGATGTACGAATAATTTCATAAGAGCCAATTACTGACGGGAAGTATCTCCAACGGGAGATCAGACATGCAACCACTTTTCTTTAAATCTCTAATTCTTCAAACATAAACGTAGGTTTTCTTATACATGTAGTGAGTAAATCAATAAGTCTTCGTATGAGTAAATATTTTTTTTTCTTTTTCTAGATTTACTCATGTGTTTTTTTGTATGGGGTGATACTAAAGAATTTACATCATTTTTGAAAGTTAATTTTTTTTGTATATATGTATACCTATATCTAACGCTTATTTGAATCTATATATTTATTATATTGATATTTTAAAATTATATTTAAAGTATCTTTAATATTTTTGGTTATTCACCATATTTTTTTGGGGTACTATTTCTTTTGTTGAAATTTAAGAATTCTAAATTAGATTAGAATAAAATTCAAAATCCTATTTAACGTCCAATACTCAAGTTAATGTATAGAATTCCTGAAAATGAAACAAGAATCCAACGATCTAATTTGGACAACAACCACAAAATGCTCCTATTGAAATTCCTAAAAACAAAACAAAATTTTGTTTCTTTGGAAAAAAATAAAAAAAAGGAAAGAAAAATGAGAAGGCTGTTCCCACCTGCTCTAATTTTTCTTACCTTGATAAGGGTGCTGTATGGGCACCGAAACGTTTGTAAATATTATAAATGCTTCCATATTGTGATTTGATAAAAAAAAAATAAATAAAAAAGACAAATGAAATAAAAATGAGAAGGAAGGGGATTTGGTTGGTTGCCTTCTCATTTTTCTTTCATCTTTTTTATTTTTACTAGGAAGCTGTATTATCATCGGAGATGGTAACGATCAATTAGAAGAGAAATCTTTTCACACACACTGTGCAAATTGAAATCTACAATATCGATCAAAGTTATATCCTCTAATACAGAAAATCTTTAACGTCATCTCAGACTAGATGAAGCTATAAATTAAAAAAAAAATTAAATTCAATTTATTCAGAAAAAAGATCTTCTCCTTTCGCTCCGCTGGGATTCGAACGCCAGGTCAACTGATTTCCGGTCAGGTGGTCTAACCACTGAGCTACTAGAGTGATCAGAAGAAGAATCCTTTTTCTGAAACATGCTTTATTTTGCAAGATGTTACATACAAGTCAATTTTTACTAGGAATCTGTATTATCATCGGAGATGGTAACAATCAATCAGAAGAGAAATCTTTTCACACACGCTGTGAAAATGGAAATCTACAATATCGATCAAGGTTGTATCCTCTAATACAGAAAATCTTTAACGTCATCGTAGACTAGATGTATTTGTATTATTGTATTTATTTATGAAGTCCCTAGGGCTAAATAGCCCTCTAAGGAATAGATAATACAGGATCACACAAAATATACAGTCACTGGTCTAATGAAGGTACTCATAATATATCTAATATGGTAGATTAGTAACGTAATATGTATGACAGATAATCACAAATTAATAAGTTGGTTTGTAGTCCAAATATGCAACTTTTAGTTTATAAAGAATTCAAAATAATATAAAATAAAATAATGCAAAAAATCGAGCATAAGTAATAAACAAAATAATAAATAAATGAAATAAGGAGTTAAAAGTAAAAATGGTAATGTAGGTTGGAATTATAAGTTTGCATACTTAGGGATCTATATGACTAAAGAATATAATGTAGTGAAAGCTACCAATGAGTGTTTTCAAGGATAGGGTTATCCATATTAAAGAGATATTAGTAAAAAGATTTTTTGAAGTGAAAGCTAGTCGGCGCTTTCCTTATCGATGAGGGTACCTTGTTCCAGAGTCGCGCTCCCCTCACGATAAAGGATCTCTGCAGCTTACAGGTATTATGACGTGGAACAGTAAGGCCGTTTTTCTTTCACGAAGTTTTGGCTGATTAGATTGTTTGTTGTCGCTGGATTTGAAAAAGTCCAAGAGGTACTTAGGTGCTTGATTATGAAAAATATTATATAGAAGATTGCCCATAAAAAATTGTATTCTCTTGGCAACATTTAGAAAGCCTGCGCGCTGCCTGTATGGTGTTATATGCTCATACTTTGGTCTATTGTAAATGAACCAAATGCAAGCATTGAGTGCACGCTCTAATTTATAGTTCAATTTGAACGTTATATCGTCGTAAGCGACACACTCAAAGTCGAAAAATGGAAGAATTAAGCTATTAACTAGGAGTAACCTTGTAGGTTTTGGCAATGATTCCTTATTTCTTTTTAGTTGCTGGAGTAATCTAAAGGTCTTCCTTGAGATGTTTATTACGTGCTCTTTCCAGGAAAGAGTACGGTTAAGCATGTAACCTAACCCAGATAACAATGCATGCGGACGCACATGGGCGCATGGCGTGCAAACACGATGTGTCGGCAACAATGCAAGCACAGTGACAGCACGTTCTGAGGGTAATAAGTAATCCCGCATAGTGCCCGCACACGGCCTGCATGATATGCAGCACAGCGTGCGTCTATCATGCTCGTCAGGTACTTAGGGCAAAATGTCGGCATATAGCGTGCGGTGAAGAGCGCGGCACAAAAAGCGCATTATTACTAAAAACATAATATAGCAGTTGTGTAAAAATAAAACTCTGACCAAATTCGCTTTAAGCATCAAATTTTTGTTATTTTCCAAGTTTATTTTACAGACAAAAAGTCGACATAAAAGTGAATAATTTTTTTTGTTCAAATTAAATAAAGATTTTTTCTTGGGTTTTGGTTCGGAAAATTAGCTTGGAGGAAAAACAAATTTCGAGGCAAATAACAAAGTCGGCAAGAGTTGTAATTGTTTAAAAATAATTTTTTGAACTCTAGAATTTTAGCTCCGTGAAAATGCACCATAAGTATTTTATAGTCAAATGATAAAAATAAAGAAAAATATACAACTAGAAGAAAAACTAAAACAAAAAAATCTGCCCGCTGTGCGGGCACATTCTCGTCGCGCGGAGCTCGCTTCGCTCCCAAGTTTGAGCGCGCCTCAGACTTTATACTTCCCCCACATTTGTGCACAGACCTTTCAAAATTAAACGTCAAAGCATCGGCAACTGTCACTTGGCGATTGTCACAACGTTTCTATTAAAATGCTTCGCAATACAAAAATTCAATATATCTTCTTCACTATTTTTTAATATATTTACTATATTCAGATTTAAAATGATCGAAAACAAGTTTTTCAAGTGCATATTTTCAATCGTTCTACTTCTGAGATTTAAGTTCTTAAATCTCAGAAGTAGAACGATAAAAAATATGCAACTTGGAAAACAATTGAAAGTAATTAACTAGAAGATTCAAAAGTATAGTTTTCTTTCAAATCCCTTAGTTTTTTAACAAAGGTGTTGAATAAACGCTCTGTTTTGAATAATTTAAATTGTTCGAAATAAAAAAATATTTTCAGATAAATATATATTTCTCGCTAATTCATTATTTAAGATGTAGCAGGAATAATTTTGTGTATGTCGCTTTTGGAATCAACACCTGTTGCATCATCAGTTGTGAAAGAACAACTTTCAACACAAGAGTCTCTTCTTAAAAACGTCATACAATGTTTTCTGTTACTTATGTTATTTTTAACATCTTGTTTTCAATAATTATAACTCAAAACACGTGCATGCTAAAGCGACGCTGGCACGCACGTGCCGACACGCGTGCGACGCATATGAGGACACATATGTCTGCACTCTTGCCCTCACATCGTGCCGATCGGTCGACACGCGTGCAAACACCATGCGGGCAAGGTGTGAGCACATTGTTATCTGGGAAGTCCCTTGTCACCTCCAAAAATTCAATTTCCAGGTTGTTAATTAGAAGGGGTGGAAAGTTCGCGATAGTTTCTGGTAATGGGGAAGATGAAGGTCCGATAATAATAGCCTTAGTTTTCTCAGGATTAATCTGGAGCCCATTGTTTTGTGCCCAACGCACTACGCAATCTATATCCTCCTGCACTTGCTCTAGCATCCTTATTATGTAGGAAGTTGGACCAGAAAGATGAAGCTTAAAATCATCAGCATATTTATGACATTTGCAATATTTCAGCTCGCTGCCCAAGTCAGAAGTGTAGATATTAAAAAGTAGGGGTGCCAAGGTAGAGCCCTGAGGTACCCCGCTCACGACCACAGACCAATCTGACAGTTCGCCTTTCCCATTTCTTACTTTTTGAAATCGATTAGATAGATACGATGTGAACCATAATACGGCCGATCTAGACAGTTTTAACGATTTCATTTTATGTAAGAGAAGCTCGTGGTTGACCATATCGAACGCTTTAGAAAAGTCAAATAATATCACTATTGTGATCTTCTTTTCATCAATAGCAATTTTAAAAACGGTTGTTGTTTTGATAGTTGCTGTTTCCGTGCTGTGCCTAGCCCGGAAGCCCGATTGCATGGGATCTATTAGTTTATTTTCATCGAGGCATGTGATAAATTGTTTATGGACGATCCGTTCAAGAGGTTTAGAAATGGCGCAAAGAATTGAGATCGGACGATAGTCTTTTGGAGAGGATGGGTTGTGTACTTTGGCGACAGGGTGAATTATAGCATTTTTCCAACAATCGGGAAATATACCCACCTGGAGCGATGTGTTGTAAATATGGAGTAGGATAGGGAAAATTACTGGAAGTGCAAGTTGAATCATCTTAATTGACATGCCATCTGTACATACAGCGTTAGACTTAATTGCCAAAACCGTTTCCAAGAGAGCTTCAGGAGTTATATCGGAAAAATAAAAATCGGTGTCGTTGAATGCTGAGCTCTGTAAGCTGAGAGCAGAGGGCCTTATAGGGGATGATGGGGGCGAAGTGAAAAATACATTCAAAAGTTCATTAGGAGGGAAATGATTAATAGTAGATTCACGTTTAGGAGGTATGACATATAAACGCCTAAGTAGATGCCAGATGTTTTCATTTTTATTTCTGTTTTTGATGGAGTTATAATTGTATTTGTTTGATTCATCTCTAAGTTTGGTTTTGTACTAAATTCCTTAGTTTGCGAAACTGAGTTTGGAATATGGGATTTTTAGTACGTTTAGCCAGTCTACGCATGTTATCACGTTCCTTCATGATTTTTTTAATTTTTTAAGTAATCCAGGGAGCCGGTTTTTTATATTTATTAGGAATGTGTAACGGCGCAAACTGGTCGAATGCTGATATTAAATAGTTACTTAGGTAATTAAGTTCATTATTAATATCAACCTGAAGTATCAGTTTCTCCCAGTCGAAGGTCATTAGGTGTTTCTGAAATTTAATCTCGTCAACATTTGATAAATTTCGCATCTGCTTTTTAACCTGACTAATTAGCGGAGAGTAAGAGATTTTATGATAGATTTAATGATTTCACGATGATTCATTATAATAAATTAAAAATTAAAGCTTTTTCGGGTTTCAATCGTGTGCGAAACTATGAATGTTGCCGACGTTTCGTGAACATTGCAGTTCACTTCTTCAGGGCTGACCTGAAACTGAAGTTTCAGGTTATGTTGTTCTTATATATGTATTCTCTACAATGCCTGTGATTGGTCAGAGCGCCCCATGGTGGGGACTGGTCAAACTTGATTGCCCAATCAAGTCTTTTTTAAAAAACCCGGGAGGACGGAAATCCAAACCGGATTAGTATTATATCCATTGTCCCGATTGACGTTATTAGGGTGTTTTAAGATTTCGATTGCTTCTCTATGTTTTCTTGGAAATTTATTGCACGTTTTTGCGATGACGGTTGTTTTGTCAAATAAAATGCTATGTCCTGTTTGGATATGGTGCTCAGCTAGTGCTGATTGCGTGAAATGTTTTAGCCTGAGTTTACTCTCATGTTCCTTTACAGGTTCGTTTAACGCCCTCCCGGTTTCTCCAATATAGACTTTGCCACAAGAACAAGGGATTTTATATACTCCCGGATCACTGAAAGGTGACTTTTTATCTTTAGGGTTGTTTAGAAGTTGACAACTTCTAAACAACCCTAAAGATAAAAAGGCACCTTTCTTCTGATCTCTCTAGTAGCTCAGTGGTTAGAGCACCTGAACGGAAATCAGTTGACCTGGCGTTCGAATCCCAGCGGAGCGAAAGGAGATCTTTTTTCGGAATAAATTTAATTAATTTTCTTTTAATGTATAGCTCTATCTAATCTGAGATGACGTTAAAGATTTTCTGTATTAGAGGATATAACTTTGATCGATATTGTAGATTTCCATTTTCACAGCGAGTGTGAAAAGATTTCTCTTCTGATTGATCGTTATCATCTCCGATGATAATACAGATTCCTAGTAAAAATTGACTTGTATATAACATCTTGCAAAATAAAGCGTGTTACAGAAAAAGGATTCTCTTTCTGATCTCTCTAGTAGCTCAGTGGCTAGAGCACCTGACCGGAAATCAGTTGACCTGGCGTTCGAATCCCAGCGGAGCGAAAGGAGACGATATTTTTTCTGAATGAATTTAATTTACAAATTTTTTTTATTTTTGTCCAAAAAACACATTTTTGTTGGTTTTTAGGAATTGCAATAGGAGCATTTTGTGGTGTTTTTCCAAATTTGATCGTTGCATTCTTGTTTTATTTTCAGGAGTTTTATACATTAACTTGAGTATTGAACGTTAAATAGGATTTTGAATTTGATTTTAATCTAATTTAGAATTCTTAAATTTTAATTTAGCTGACTTGGATTGGAGGTCATTCCAAACGCCCCTTTT
This sequence comes from Andricus curvator, assembly GCA_932195095.1. Classification (NCBI taxonomy): domain Eukaryota; kingdom Metazoa; phylum Arthropoda; class Insecta; order Hymenoptera; family Cynipidae; genus Andricus; species Andricus curvator. The sequence continues at coordinate 53,750 of CAKNYM010045906.1, read as the reverse complement.
TCAACTTTATATTTTTTAATCAGATCAAAGTTGCATATGGTCCTGAAGCCTTCAGAAAGCTTAAATTATGGTGTGATATCAACCAAAAATTAAAATTAATTAATTTTCCTTCAGAAAAGTTTTTTGATTGAATGTCGAAGAAATGATGTTTTACCTAACAAAAATATTTTTCTTGGATAACAAATTTCGAGGTTTTGCTTTTCACAGTAATTTTTGCAATATACAATTTGAACATAATTTAAAGAATTTCGAACTCTCAATGCTGAATTTACTGATCAAGGATGTTTCAAATCATGTTAATTTTTTAAAAGTAAGGGTTTCCAGAATTAGAAGTGAATTATAAGTATGTTTACAACAAGATAAAATCATTGATTTTTTAAAACATCAGATTTTGCCTAATCGAAGATTTTTAAACAATGATAAAAAACATGAGAACAAACTTTCTATTTTGATTGATCAACAAACTAATGTTCAAGTGAAAAATTTAAATTTACACAAGATTTTTGAAGAAGAAGATAGGGATTCCTGGTTTGTAATTTTGGCAGATATTCAAATTCCTGATTCAGTTACAGATATTCTCAGATTAGGTAAAGGTTTTAGTAGCCATGTGATAAAAAGTAAATCGAAACAAATGATGGAAATAGTCAAAGATGTTGAATCAAGTATACACAAAATTCCAATATTAGATCAACAAGATTTCCGAAACAAGCTTTTGCACTTGTCAAAGAGCTTTGTTGATAAGAATTGTTTGCACATTAGTAGTCTTGATCGTAAAATTTCTGAAGGTTTCATGATAACGGAAGGCTTCCTTAAAAACAACCTTGATATAATTTGCATGAATGCAGATAAAGGCAATATTACAGTTTGTATGAAGAAGTCAGATTATATTAGAGATACGGAGGATTTACTTTCCAATCGCGATAACTTTGATTTATTGAGTGACAATACGTTAAAACAGTTAAGAAGAGACACTTTCAAAATTCTAGACAATTGTAGAAAGAAAGGACTTTTAGGGAAATATATAAGATGGACTGATATAAATACCGAAGACACAGTTCTTGCAAGATGTTATGGTTTGAGAAAGATTCATAAAGATGGCTATCCTTTGAGAATAGTCATTTCAACTATTAACACTCCCACGAAATTTTTAGAACAAAACTTTAATTTGATACTTAAAGACTCCATTACAACTTCAAAATGCAATATCCAAAATAGCTGGGAATTTCAAAAAATTATTATTAAAAAAACTGTTCCTGATGACCATGTAATGAATTCTTTGGATGTTGTTGCAATGTTTCCAAGTATACCCCTTGAATTAGTTAAACAGGCAATTTTAAATAGATGGGACAATATAAAAACACGTACTCGATTAAGTCAAAAAGATTTTATTAAAGGGATATTTTTTATTATGAACTCAACTTATTTTAAATTCAATGGATCTTTTTATAGGCAAAAGTTTGGTACTCCCATAGGTTTAGTAATTTCTCCGATTTTAGCAGAAATAGTTGTGGAAGATTTGGAGGTCTTTGCTTTCAAGAAGCTAGATTTTGTTTTGCCCTTTTACTTTCGGTATGTTGATAACACCTTATTATGTGTTCCTCTAGCAAAGTTGCAGGCAGTTATTGATGGTTTTAACGATTTTCATCCAAAACTTCAATTTACCCATGAAATAGAGTACAATAATAAAATCAGTTTTTTGGACATAGAAGTAATTAAAGGTCAGGATTGTAATATTATTAGCAATTGGTATAGGAAAAGTATATATTCAGGTAGAATTTTAAATTTCTTTTCGGCTCATCCTTTTCAAAACAAAATTGCAGTAATCAAAAACTTAGTTAACAGAACTCTAGGGTTTTCTCACATTTCATTTCACAAAGAGAATTTGAATATTGTTAGGAATATCTTTTTTCTTATTCATTACCCACAAAAGTTAATTGAGAAACATATCACAATTAGAATTGAACAAATCAAAAACAACCAAAGTAACATTTTATCTACAGATAATCAGAAGGCATTGAGAGAATATAGTTCTTTTAATACTTTTGTTCTTGCTTTTTTTGGTCAAATTTCGAAAACTATTGAATTTATGGTGAAAAAATTTAATATTCATACTATTTTCCGTATACCATTTAGAATGGATTCAAAAATAACTTTTGGTGAAGATCTTTTAGATAAATTTGAGAAAGGTGGTGTTGTTTACAAGATCACTTACAAGATCTGTAAGATGACTTACGTGGGACAGACTGGCAGACTTCTTAATACTAGGATGGAGGAACACAAAAGTGATGTTCGTTTGGAACGTTGTTATAAGAGTGTTCTTGCTAGACATAAGAAAGGGTTTTGTTGATGTTGACCATGAGTTTGACTGGAATAATGTTGAAATTTTACATAGTGAAAGTAATGAGAGAAAGAGAGAATTCATGGAAATGCTGTATATTAACAAACAAAATAAGTTGTCTATTAATTTGAAAACTGATTTGGATAAATTAAAAAAAAAAGTTATTCTAGTATAATTGATTACATTTAGCAATTGGTTTCCATGAATCTTGACTTTCTCTTATTTCTTGTTTGTTTATAACGGATTTGCCTTTTGTCCCGCACTTAGATCAAATGGTATCGAGGAGATTCACGTTTCTCATTTCAGAGAAACAAGTTTGGTCAGCAACCTTGTTTAATTGACAAGAGGGGCAACTAGAAATTCTTTGCCGTATTAACTTAGCAAATTTGGGGTAATGAAAAGTTTCTTTTAACATGCCAAAGCACTTGAGAGGCCCTATATGACTGTACAAGTCGTGACAGTCATCGATCACGTAATTTACACTTGCAGGGGTTAAACAAAGTTTTTTATAATGTTTATCAACGAAGTATAACAAACCATCATGAATCACAAATCTTTTTAAACCTTTTTCACGAGCGTCGTGAAGGTTTTGTTGTAGAGTAGGATCAGTGGCCTGTTCCTTACCGAAGTTTTGAAGGGTTTTGCGGAGGTCGAAGGAAGGTTTTTTTGCTATGTGGTACAGAAAAACTCATCCTTGGTTGACGTCTGAAATCTCATCATCCGAGTTGTAAGGAATTCTGCTCAAAGCATCAGCTACCAAGTTAAATTTACCCTCGTAGTATTCAATGTTGAAGGTATAGTCTTGGATAGCTAAAATCCAGCGTGTCAATCTGGAGCCTATAAGCTTGCAAGTTTGCAGAAAAATAAGAGCTTCATGGTCGGTTTTAATAGTGAACCATGTTCCGTAGATAAAAGACCTAAACTTCATGAGTACCCAGACAATGGCCAACAATTCTTTCTCGGTAGTGAAGTAATTGATTTCGAGTCCCAATTGGTATAAGACATGATCTATCGAGAATTTGGAAGAAAAATTGATCAGCCCTAAGAAACCACGCAGGTCCTTAATTTTCTTTGGTCCGGGATATTTTTTATCGCCCTGACCTTTTCTGGGCCTGGTTCGATTCCCTTGGGTGTCAAAATGTATCCTACAAATTTAACTTCTTGACAAAAAAAATCAGATTTCTCAAAATCGATGGTGAGATTATGTTCTTCTAAACGATGGAAAAGCATATCTAAATGATTAAAGTGCTGATCTAAATCCTTAGATATGCATAGCAGATCATCGATGAAATTCATTACGAAATTACCAATGCCTCTTAAGGCGAAATCCAGTCCACGTACTAGAGCAGCAGTACTAGTTTTTAATCCGAAGGCTGTAACGCAAAACTCGTAACATTTTCCCTTCAACAGGGAAGCAGTATATTTGCAGGATTCTGGTTGTAAAGGAATCTGCCAGAAACTCATTACTAGGTCTAGAGTTGACATAAATTTTGCGCCTGCGCAGCTTTGGAATATAGCATCCATTGGTTCGCAGCATTCGTAATCATCCATAAGTATGCTAGTAAGTTTCCTTGCGTCTAAACAAAGACGAATTTCGCCGTTTTTCTTAGTGACTATAACTAGAGGATTGATGTATGCGCTTTTAGAATGCCGAATTTTACCAGTTTTTATTAAGTTTGATATTTCCTCGCCTACACGTTTTTAAAGTGGCATGGGTACCGGATAAGTTCGAGAAATAAAAGGCTGATCATCCTTTATCTTTAATTCATGTTGATATACGTTAATTAAACCTGGTTCGTTGTTAAACAATTTGATATGTTTTAATATAATTTCTTTGAATTTTAGCTTTTCGCTCGCGTTAAGTGTATCGATTATTTCTATCTTTTCCATAATTATTTCCTCCGATATTCTTTTAATTTCCTCAGGTTCAATAGTATTTATATTTAATTCTTCCCCCATAAAATCAGCAAAATTTTCTTCGTTTATCCAATTTTCACCCACTCCTTGAATACGACAGATTTCATTAGTATAGTCAGGATCTACAATTACCCTGATATTTTTCGGCTCATCCTCAATTAAACAGATTTTTATAGTACCATTCGCATCTTTTAATGTTACTGATTGTCTTCAAGTCTCATTGCCTGCGATGCTCATTGATTTATTTTCGTTACCTGATATAATTCGTTAAATGATATTGTGAGTCGAAAGATATCAATGAGCGTCGCAGGCAATGAAACTTGAAGACAATCAGAAGAAAATGTGTTTTTTTTTCTGCCTTAAACTGTTCAAAGCATGCATTTGTTTATAATAAGTGTTGTTAAATTCAACAAATTATATAAGATGACAAAAATACATCAATTTTCATCACAGGCAATGAGATTCGAAGACAATCGAAAGAAAATTCGGTTTGTTTCTGCCTAAAACTGTTCAAATCATGCATTTGTTTATATTGATTATTGATAAATTTAACAAGTTATATTAGACGACAAAAATACATCAATGTGCATCACAGGCAATGAGATTCGAAGATAATCGGAAGAAAATTCGGTTTGTTTCTGGCTAAAACTGTACAAATCATGCATTTGTTTATAATAATTGTTGATAAATTTAACACATTATATGAGATGACAAAAATACATCAATGTGCATCACAGGCAATGCTATTCGAAGACAATCGGAAGAAAATTGGGTTTGTTTCTGCCTAAAACTGTTCAAATCATGCATTTGTTTATAATAATTGTTAATAAATTCAACAAATTGTATCAGATGACAAAAATACATTAATTTTCATCACAGGCAATGAGATTCGAAGAGAATCAGAAGAAAATTCGGTTTGTTCCTGCCTAAAACTGTTCAAATCATGCATTTGTTTATAATACCATTAAGCCATTTCCCTTTCAGGTTAGGCGTGACACTACCCGATTCGGGTAGTGTTTCTAGGTGGATAGTTTCTTGTAGTAAATAACTACTACAAGTGTGGGCTCACCACACCCACGGTGGGCCAACAGCACGCAGTATTCTCGAATGGTCACTCATCCAAGTACTAACCGCGCCCAACGCTGCTTAACTTCAGTGATCTGACGAGAACTGGTTTTTTCAGCGTGGTATCGCCGTTGTCGATATATATAATAATAATATAATAATAATAATAATAATAATAATAATAATATAT
>CAKNYM010045906.1:19684-33731 GCA_932195095.1 Andricus curvator | reverse complement strand
TATATATATATATATATATACCATTAAACCATTTCCCTTTCAGGGTAGGCGTGACACTACCCGATTCGGGTAGTGTTTCTAGGTTTTTCTTGTAGTTATAAATAACTACAAGTGTGGGCTCACCACACCCACGATGTGCCAACAGCACTCATGTCAGTATTCTTGAATGGTCACCCATCCAAGTACTAACCGCGTCCAACGCTGCTTAACTTCAGTGATCTGACGAGAACTGGGTTTTTCAGCGTGGTATGGCCGTTGGCCATTTATTGCATTACAAAAATGCGTCCGTGACTGATAATATATACCGGGACAGCCCCGTGGACTATTCAAAAATTAAAAATACAACTCTAACAAAAATGCCCCTGTTGCCACCGCTGGGGGTGGCAGCATGCAAGCCGGTGGTGGTGAGCTACGTGATGGACAGGTAGATTTCACCGGGATACCCGAAAGGGCTACTGTCCAGTCAGAACATCGGCAAGAAGTGATAAGCCGCAGCCGACCACTTCGGCAGGAATGCCACGGCTGCGCATCAATTTTCAAACCCATCATGACGAATAATTGATGCGCTGCCAATTTGTATACGAGATGGGAGCGACAACAACTCCTCTTGACGGGATAGCCTTCCGCCAGAATTTTGTAATGAATTTTCCGGAAATAAGGTCAGTAACTGAAGACGACCTTAAGCAACGAAGGCGTCAGATAATAAACGGGAACCTCCTTTCCAGAAGAACCATCAACCGAATAAGATCAGAGGTTGAGACTCCATTTCGCCGGAGACTCCAGGGTGCGCGGGCCAAGAAGAGGAAGGAGTGGACGCCGGAAATGAATGGAGACGTGATCAAATGTAACTTTTGGGCAAAGGCGCTGGGAGAACCCGTGAGGGGAGAACAACATCGTCTCTTCGCGGGTTTTCATGCCTAGCTGGTCCATAGAGTGACCGAACAACATCTAGCTGATCAGTTAAGATCCATTCGGCGGAGCCACCTTATATCCGAGGTCGAAATAAGTAACATCGAAAAACAGGTGCTACTAAAACTAGCATTTCGCACCCCGCAGTTGCGGTGAAAGAGGAGGTGCATATGCCCGTGACATGAGATGCTATGGACGGGCGGGAGCCGTATCTTGGGGATGTAGCAGGGCGACTGTCTCATGGTCGACAGTCGTTAGGCTTGCAGCCGCCAGAGCCTGACTCTGCTCCTGTTCAACTCATTGAAGAGCTCAATGAGGAAGGCTGGCGTCTCAGAGTGTGCTTCACTGATACCATCCTAGAGTTCGCAGATGAAGAACCATCTGTGAGAAACGGTGTGCCGAAATTTAGAGGCAACAAAGACCTTTTTCGGTTAGTTGGCAGCTTGAACATCGAGATACTGCCTCTGTTCTTGCAGCAGGATATGAGCTTGCTCCGGATGCAGACTTTTGCGTATTGCACTGCGGTCGCGTGTGACAGGATGATGAGCATAAAACTCAGAGTCCGGGCTACTAACAACTACGCCCCCAAAAAGATATCAGACCCTCCATGGAAGTTTTGAATCAAAATTATTGTGAACTGCCTGGGGCCGAGAAAATGACCAGATATTGGTCGAGCATCTCGGGTTTTCATAGGTCAAGTTAACTGGACACAACGTGGCTCCGTCTGGAAAAGGACAGAGTTGCACTGTTGCCTAAAGTCGGGTCCAAAAGTCGATGCAGCGATGTGTGCACTTTTGTCCGAAAAAATTTTGTTCAATAGTTAGAGTGCAAAACGTCCCAAAAAACAGGGTTTTTCGGCCTTCTTTTGCAAGGGTCCACTTTGATCTGTTCCCAGAAGGAGGGCGACGTTAGGAAAAATCTGAAAAAATTCACAGATATTCTTTGAACATTCCTGAATGCAATGCATTTTTCGGAATGCTGAAATATGCAATAGTTTTCTTTTTACGGTAATTTATTTACAAACATTTTATCTTGAGAACGACTGAAGATAGGAAGCCGTTCAATGGCTCCAAATGTGCAGTTTTGCCATGCGATTGCAGTGTAATAATTAAATTTACGATAAAATCATTCTCACGCAAGAGACATCATTTTGCATATTTCTGACTTTAATCAGTGTGGGCGTGTGGCCAGCACAACGGGACAAGTGGCAGAAAAAAAAGTACCCTTTCTATGATAATAGCAATTCCAGAAGCAAGCCAAATGCTCGAAACAGATGTGGTTGAACGAAGCAGGGCCATCTGAACGTCTTCAAGATGCATTTACAGAGCGAGTCCTCAGAAAATCGAAACCCAATTGCGAATATTAACTGGATGCTGGATATTTTTTAAACTGACTTCAATTTTTTTGTGAAATCCATATTATTTTTCAATGTTTCAGAAATCTTCACAAATATTTATGGAAGCGTAATTTTTCAAAAAGAAAAATTATTAAAAATTTTCCCAAGAATCTTTACAACATTTTTATATTGTTATGAAAATTTCAAAAATCCTTAAGAAAATTGAAAAATTTATTTTAAATGTAACAAAATCTATATTTCGTTCTACATTATTGGAAACCTTTTAAAAACTTAACCTATTTCGAAAATATTTTCAGAACTTCTAAATATCTTTTTACATAATTTGAATGTTTCCTGCAAACTGAAAGTAATTGCCTTTAAATACTGCAGAAAATTTTCTTATTTTCTTCAAACCTATATGAATTCTGGAAAAGCTTCCAAATTTTATTTTGAAATCTAAAAAAATGTATAATTTGTTGAGTATTTTTTGAAATATTTCCAAACTGCAAATAATTTTTTAATTTTTTCAGAACTTTTTTAGACATTTAAGAGATTTTTTTTGTTCGAGTTTCAATCAAAAAAAGTGAGGGGCCTCGACTTTTGGACCCGACTTTAGGATGAATAGTCTATCCTTCTTTAGTACTTTGGCATTCATCAGGGGAGGCGTCCGCTCCATTCTGTAATTAAATAGGTGCTTGAGACTGCTTTTTTGGGTTTTCTTAAACTGATTCTGGCGTCTGGACTCAATGCAAAGAACATCACAAAGGCAATTAACACGTATGCCATTCCTCTCTTAACATACTCCTTTGGTTTGGTCACCTAGTCCAGATATGCCCAACTCGGGGAAATTCCCTCCGGGAACACATGTTCCGCGTACCCTACTCTTTCTCCTAAAGAGCGGGAGTGGTGGTAAACGCTTGCGAGAATCTCTCCTCTGTGACGTACGCGTCTACCACGCGCATGCGTCTACCACCACTCCCGCTCTCTAGGAGAAAGAGTAGGGTCCGCGGAACATGTGTTCCCGGAGGGAATTTCCCCGAGTTGGGCATGTCTGACCTAGTCCATGACTGACCTCGAGGTATACCTCGCGGCTCAACAGAATCATCCGCGTGAAAATGTCTGTGCACCAAATGCACCATAAAAGGGCAGCTGTAGAGAGAATAGTTCTGGCACGCAAGGTTGGAGGCAGAGGGATCTTGGATGTTTGTCGATTGTGTGACTCTCAGGTTACGCAGTTGCATGAATATTTCCAAAACATGACTAACAGCTAACTCTACGACTACATCTGTAGAGTTGACCTATATACCCCCTTAAAACTTGCAGCTGTTGATTTCCAGAACATCGGACATTTCAACGCTGAACAGCTAGCTGCTCAATGACGAGGTAAACAGCTGCAAGAGCAACACCCCCAAACATTAAATCTTCCTTGCGTGGATAGTGATGCTTTAAACCTCTGGTTAAGACGGGGAGAACTCTTTCCGGAGACGGAAGGAATTGTCACTGTCATCCAGGACAGGGTAATCAAGATGAGGAATTACCAAAAACACATCCAACACATCCTCAGTATGGCGGCAGTGACTGAGAGATGCCGCCTTCGTGGAAATCCCAATGAGAACATCGAACACATCATTGAATGCTGTTCGATGCTTTCCTCGCAAGAATACACGCACAGGCATAATGATGTTGCTGGGATCATTCACTAACAGATTTAAGAGATTTGAGCCTTACTACAATTATAGCCCAGTTAAAGTACTAAATAACGAACACCATCTCCTTTACTGGGACAAGACTATTCTGACTGACTACATAGTCAGACACCATCGTCCAGATGTCCTCTGATTGGATAAACTTGCTCAACACGTGAGACTAATAGACATAAGCGTTCCCCTGAACAATAACATTAGGCTCCGGTACACTGAGAAGATCCAGAAGTATTCGGAGCTACAGCAGGAGATCCTGACTGTGTGGAGGCTGAACAAGGTCACCATAAACCCGGTCGTGATCTTCTCCACTGGGAACGTTCATGCGAGGTGCGTACAAATCTTGGAAGAACTGGGAGCTAAAAATTGGCTACATCTAATTCAGAAGGCAGTATTGCTGAACACGTGCGGCATCTTTCGGAGTTTTCTGGTCGTGAACAATGATAGCGGCTAAAATCGCCTTCCATGGCTATCCCGCGTACACGGCAGATGACTGTGATAATCACTATTTCAATTCTTGAATTTTAATTTTTGACCTTTTTTCTGTATGTGTGTATCCGTGTGCGTGTGTGAAGTTTTGTTTGTCTCTCGCCGTTTTATGTAAATAAAATTAATATTTGGAATCATTCGTCTCAGCCGTTGGCATTGGAACTAGCGTTAGTAAGAATGAGGGATCCCTATAAATGGGCTTTCCAGTATGAATGTTGAATCCCTATAGGGCTCTCCAGGATGAATGTTTCGATCCCTCTAAACGGGCCCTCCAGTATGAATGTTGGATACCTATAAACGGGCTCGCCAGGATGAATGTTGGAACTCTATAAGCGGGCGCTCCAGGATGAATGTTGGATCCCTATAGGGCTCTCCAGTATGATTGTCCGATCCGTATGGACGGATTCTCCAGGGTGTATACTTGCGAATTATGACGAATGCGCAAGCAGAATATAGAGTTCCGAAACAACGACTGACACAAACGAATTTACTAATCACTTGCTGCGTTTTCCGTGTTTAGTAGCCAAGAACCAGGTCATGAGTACCTGTATGTTGAAGGTGGGGGAAAAAAATAATAATAAAATAATAAAAGAGGCTCGGTGGCTCAGTTGTTGAGACGCTCGGATTTCACGTTAGAGGTCCGGAATTCGATCTCTGCGCCGGATGTCCGTGAAGTGAGCACAACAACCATAAAATATCCAACTTTTGTTTAATTTCTATTATAGTGTACTTCAGGTTCAATACCATTAAAACAAGAAATTACAAAAGTATTCACGTTACAAATTTATTTGAACGGCTTGCGGAGCTTTTTGACGTCACAGCCATGTTCCATTTTTCTTGTAACTAGTTTCTTCTTGTAAACAAATTTTTTAAAAATTAAAATGAATCAATTTTTGATTATAGTTGAAAGACTCAAAATTAGGTAGGAATAAAACTGCTTTGCTTTGTAAATATAATAATATGATTTATCGAGATTATAAACAATTTAATAACAAGTAATAGTTATTTGTTGAAAAACACCATTTTTTAAAAGCCGTAACAACATATTTCGATAGAAAATATATCATTTTTGTTCATTTTGTATTAAAATAAATGTGCTAAATTAATAAAGATTCAGCAATAACATAATTATTCCTCGAAAATAATAAAAGCATTTGTAGAACAAAAGTTTTTAAGAGATAAAGCTTACATTTTCTTACGAATTCTTACCCTTTTTTATTTTTTCAAAGCTATTCAATTGCGACTTTGCCCTGGACTTCCAATTCCGCTTACCACTATCAATCTCAAAATTGGAATCTATTCCGCAACGCTACTTCGTAATTCTCCTTCTTTAGGAGTTATTTTTAGGCTTTTTTCCCTACCCCGTGCAACCCACTCTTTCTCTCAGATCTTCCAGCTCCTTCATCCATAGCTCTCCCTGATCATTTTCATTCAGAATCCCTTTCATTCTCTCTTCTATACTCTCCCCTCCCCGTGAGTCACCTGTAAACCTCTCTAACACATGCAACCATGTTTCCTGCTCATACCTACATATTCTACCAGGTTCTCTTCTTCACTCATCCAGTACCTACATACTCTTACACCCTCTTTCATTCTGAATCTTACCACTCTATTCCAATTACTCTCCTTTTTACTCTTTTTCAGGTACTCTGGTTTCCCCTGCCTCTTAACCATTCTATACCAGCTGCTGTACCTTGAATCTGCGATTTTTTCCTATATTTCCTCCTCTTGCCTTGCCTTCATCTCTTCCTCTATTTCCTCCCACTCTCTACCCCTCACTTGCAAACCACATTCAAATCTCATTTCACATCTCTCATCCTCCCATTTTGAACGCCCCTCGTTAACACTTCTCTCTTTATCCCTCACTCCCCGAGCACATGCTTATGCAATTTTGCTTCCCTCTTCCCTTATTAGTTTCTCGTCTAAGTTCCAGGCTCTTTTCACTTGCCTGACCACCATTTTTTCTCGACTAATTTCTTCCCTCAGCATATAACCTGGGCAGCTCCAACTCACTCCCATAACCCATCTAAAAAATCTCTCATGCAAACTTTCGACTCTCTTATGTTCTTTCCATCTCCAAATTTTCACTCCATAACTTAACACTGACCATACCAACACATCAAATATCCACACCCTCATATTCCAGTCGTCCTTGAACCTTCTTTTTCCTATACCCCATACGTGTCCCATTACTTTACTCGCGCATTCTAATCTCTTTCCCACCTGCAGCTCGTTTCCTCCTCTCGTTTCGAACCAAAATCCTAGGTAGCAAAACTCCTCTACCAACTCCATCACCACGCTATTTATCTTCCATTCGTACTCTAATCTCACCTCTTAATCTCTGAAACACATCATCTTAGTCTTGTTTCCATTCACTGTTAAACCCTTTTCTCTCACATAGTCTTCGAACACTCTCATCATCAGATTCATACCTCTTTCATCATCCGTTACTAGCACTGCATCAGCTGCATACGCTAGTGAATACACTTTGCCTCTTCCTAATATTGTCCCCCCTTTCCCTTCCCCCTCCAAATTCTCCTCTAAATCTGCCAGAAGAATACTAAACAGGAGTGGGCTCAGCGGGCACCCTTGCCTGAGTCCCCTTCCTTTCCAGAATTCCTCTCCTTTCTTAACTCCTATCTTCACACTTATCTTAGTTTCCACAAATATTCATTTTATCCTCTCTATCAGACCTTCGTCTACTCCTCTTTCTTTCATTGCTGCCCATAACACCCTCCTGTTAACTGAGTCAAATGCTGCCTTAAAATCTACAAAAAGTGCGACTAGTTTCCCTTTCTTTCGCCCAAGATTCCTATTGACTAGATAGTTTATCACGTAGATGTTATCTGTGGCTCCCATCCGTTTTCTAAAACCCGTTTGCTTGTGTGGTATACTTCCCTTTCTTTCCACCTGTCTTTACAACCTCCTTCTAAGCACTTCCGCATAACTTCCATTCCTCCGGCCACCCTTCTCCTTTCCATACATTGTTACAAATCCTCCACATATCTTCTCTCACTCCTAATCCTTCATATTTCAGTGGTTCATTTTCCAAGCCATCTTCCCCTGTTGCCTTGTTTCTTTCCAACCTTGCAATCGCCTCATTCACCTATTCCCTACTAATCTTATTTTCGCTATCCTCGCCCCCCTCTGCCACTTTTCTTCCTTCTCCCTTCACCCTATTTTCCATACCTTCTAACAGACCCTTGAAGTGCTTCGTCCACTCTTTCATTCCTATTTCTTCATGTATGCCCTTCCTTCCTTCTCTTTCTCTGTTTGTCAATTCTCGTTCCCTCCCTTCCTTTACCGCTTTCTCTACCTCTTCTATGTACCTTTCTTTCTCCTTCTGCCTTTTCCCCTTTATCATTCTTTCGTGCTCTCTCTTTCTCCTGTAGAGTTCTCCTTTTTCCATTTCTCCTTTCCTCCATTTGCTTACACTCTTCTTCATCCTATCTTTACTTTCCCTGCATTCATCGTCCCACCAACCTCTTCTCAACACCTCTCGTTTTTTATTTTTCCTCTAAATTTTTTCAACTTTTCCTCCCCCCAAGTGCCCATTTTCAATTCATTTTCCCTCTTTCCTTCCCTCTTGCCCCTACCGCGCTTTGGGCCACCACATCTCATTGTCGCGATCACCGGAAAGTCTTTTGAGCCTATCACGTAGCCCACTTCCATTCTAACCATCAGCTGTCTTATTCTTTCTTCTGCCAGAATGTAATTTATTACGGTGTTTCCTATACCCGCGTACGTATATTCCCCTTCCTCATCCCCACTGGTATTGTCGTTACAAATGAACCATCCCGCCTCTTCCAACAAGTCCAGTAGCCTTCTGCCTTCCCGATACGTTTCTTTTGTTTCGAGTTTCTTATGAACACCTCCTTTTCTCTTTCACATACCTCTCCCCCTTGTTCCACGGTCCATGCATTCAAGCCCCCCCTCCCTATTAGGACCAAACTCTCATCTTTTTCCTCTGTCCATTACCTCATTTTTCTCCATCCTCCATCTTCTCGTCTTCTCATGTGCACGCATACTGCATCCACAATAACTTTTCCTAATTTTATTCTACTAACCATTGTTCCGTTCTTTCCTTCTATATACTCTCCCTTTTCTTCCTCTACCACCAGTTCCTTTCTTACCTCTGACACCATGCCACCCATTCCTCTCCCTTTCACGTGCTTCCTTCTCGCTGCTTGCATCTTTCACTCATATGCTTTTGGTAATATTCTTTTTATTCGTTTCCACTCCCTCTCATCCATCCACGTCTCACTCATCATTATCACATCCCACTTCTGCAATTCCCCCCAAAATCCTTTGTCCTTGTTTTTCAATCCTGACACGTTCCAGAATGCTACTTTCACGTCGCTCTTCTTGCATTTCTCTTCTTTCATCCTTGCATTCAAGTCCTCTTGTCGTTTTTCTGCCCCCCCCCCCCCCCCCCGTGACACTTGTGTTCCCAGTTTTTTCCACTTTGTCCTCTTCATTCACAACCCGTTTCCTACCCTCCCTCAGGCCTTCTACTTCATCGTCCCAAATCCATATCTCTCCATTTACCCATATCCTATCTCTTCCAAATCCTTACCTTCTTACCTTTACTCCTCTCAGGCCATGCCTTTCGCTCTATCAGCCACTTTTTTCTTCTTTCCCGCCACGTCAGATCTTCAATTCTTTCATTTCTTCCTTTCAACAACTTCTTCATAACTTCATACTTATCCTCCTCACTAGTCTTCTTATCCCTTCCACTCTGACTTTCGCGCCGATGTCTCTCATCAGCTTCCCAATCTCTTCCTCTCTCTCTTCACTGTCCACTTTCAAACCCTTCACTATTATATTCTTTTTCCTCCACGCTCTCTCTTCCCCTTCCATTCTTCTTTCAACCTCAATCAGTCTCAAGCGCCACCTTTCATTCTGCTCATGCATAACCACCTAACACTCTCTTGCTTCTTCTAAACTTCCTTTCTCTTCCTCCTTACGCTCATTCCTTAGTTCTAGTTTGCTCACTCTCTCTTCCAGGAGCTTCATGCCCCTTTTCCTATCCTCCTCATTCTCTCTCTGCCTATTCTCTATGCTTTCCAATTGGCTCCATACCTTCTCTTTCTCTCCTTTCCATAATTCATCCCATTTTTGTCTCACTTTTCTTACCTCGTCTTTTACCTCCTCCCCTTGCATCTTTATAACACTCAGTCTTCGGCAAGTATCCTCTCTAAATCCCTTTATAAGAGCTTCTAGTTTGTTCAACATGTCTCCTTCATCCCTATCTCTCTCCGGAGTTCTTTTTTTCTTCTTGACTTTTTTAATGTCATTGCCCCTCTCCGCATCTTCACCCACCCGCTCTCTTTTTCTTTTATCTTCACCTGTTTTCTCCCCTTCACTGTGTATGCTCTCGCTGCTAATAAAAAAAAAAATGACCTTTGCCACCTTTGTAGCAAATCTCTCGCCTCTGAGCTCAGCGATCTACTAAGTCTTTCCGAACTAATGGACCTCCCGCGCCTATGTCCCCTTCCTCCACTCGACTCTGCCTTTCGCTCTTCTCACCAAACTCGCTCTGTCTCTATCTGGAGTCACGCTGTGGGCTTCGCATAACCGACATGCTGCTGTACTCTGTTAACCGAGCGTTAGTCTGAACTCCCTCCCCTGTCTACTCACCTCCCAACCTGTCACTTTCTATCACACCCCAGAACTTTAAAAATTTTACCCAAAACTCACCCTCTTATACTAATTTCTGTTGACAAAGTGTGGTTACTTTTGATCCTTCTCCATTTTTATTTTTTTTTTAATTCGCACTTTATACCGTCCCCTTCATTCACACTTGCACTTTCACCCCAGGCCCCTTACTCACCACACCCTCAGCGTACTCACTCAACTCTTCACTTCTCTCCAGCCAAAAAATGATCGCACTCGAAAAATACCGTGTAACCTCTATCGGTACTGGAAACGGAAGCCCCTTTTCATGATTTAGTTACATAGCTTTTTAAAAATAACAAATACATCTAAATACACTTATGGTGCGAAATCGTTTTTGTCCACGTTATAAGAAAATTATGTTTTGTGTCATGCAATTTGTATTAGGTGTACAAATAAGTTCTACCCGTTGTAAGCAACTTTTATTTTATTTATAAAAATCTCACAAAATGCAGGTATTAATTAATATAGTGGCCTCTGGCTTCTACTACTGTTCCCGAACGCTCAGGCAATGTATGGATTCCATGGCGAAAGAAGGCTTGATATTTTGGATAACTGTGCACGGAGCAACTGTGCACGAGCCCATCTGTGCACGTTCGTGGCCACTGGTACAACTGTGCACGTTGTTGGCCACAGACACAACTGTATACCGGGCCATCTGTGCACGTCGAAATGTCGACGTGTCGAGATGGAACCCTAGCAATGGGTAACGTGCACAGATGGGAGACTCCCAACTGTGCACGACGAAAATTAGACGTGCACAGATGGCAACCTAGCAAAAGTTCACGTGCTCAGAGGGGAGACTCCCAACTGTGCACGTGCACAGATGATAGACTCTCAACTGTGCATGTGCACAGATGGTATACTCTCAACTGTGCACGTTTCCATTTTCGAGGACTACAACTGTGGAGTTGTACATATACACTGTCGATGTTTGTGGAAAAACAGCGTCTTCTTTTGATGGTCATTCTATAAAGGTAAGCTAAGCTTCCATAATTTCACTGGTATTTTCGGGCAGTAGGAGATTTCCGAGATAGAGATTCAGCAATATAATTTTTTGTAGGTTTAAGATAATGAATGATCCGGAACCAGAGACAAAAACAATTTGGTTAATTGGTGAAATGTCTAAGGACATTACAGTCTTCAATTTACTCCCAACGAAACGTCAAGTCCTCAGTAGGTTATTCTATTCACTTATTAATGAACGAAAAATTATCAGTGACAGTATAAAAATGACGATAACTGAGGTAATTCAAGTTTGGGACCGCACAACAATCCCAATTACACAAGATTATAATATAAAACGCAAAGTGTCAAATTTATATTCCACTTGGGAAAAACTACGAAAAAACAAGAATAGACAAAGTGAAGCGCAAAAAAATTGCCAACAGCTTTTTACTAACACACTTGACGACCTTTTTGACGTAGCTCACGCTAATGCTTTAACTTTAATAAAGCATAATGAAGTTGCGAATTTTTTATATCTTTAGCGAAACCACAAAGGGGCCGATATCAAAGATCCGAAAAACTCAAATGACTCTGGCATAATAATAACTGAAGAATCGGAAGAAAATAGTGTCTCTTGTAATGTGAAAATTTGTAATTCTGAAAATTTGGAAACGGTGTGGCTAGTAGGAAAAATGACAAAAGATATTGCAGATTTTAGAAAGCTACCAACAAAACGTGAAGTTCTTGGGAGATTCTTTTATTTACATGTTAAGGAGAAAAGAGGTATCGACGAAAGTCTAAGAATTACTGTAACTGAACTGATTCTACTTTGGCAGAGCACAAAGATCCCAATTATGCAAGAGTATAACATAACGAAAAAAGTAGAAAAATTGTATTTAATGTGGTATGGTCTTCAGAAAAGTAGATGTAGAAGAACTGAAACACAAGAAAATAATGAAAGTGTTTTTACTGACACAATAGACAAGCTCTTTGATGTATCTCATGCTAATGCTTCAACTTTGATAGAGTGTGAGGAAATCCAAAATTTCCTTCAACTCCAACGAGAAAATAAAGGAACAATAGATGAATTAATTAAAATTATTGCTGAAAAAGAGGCGAAAAATGTGAAGAGTCTAAAGGCCAAACAAACCAGTAATAAAAAAAGGAATCGACCAGTAAGCATTCAGTTGGAACCAGAATCAAGTTGTAATGACCTGTTAAACAGTGATTTAGAATACGACAGTGATTCAATAACAAGAAAAAAACTTAAACTCGACATAATATCAGAATTATCAGATCCTTCCTTTCATCCACCAAATTTATCAAAAAATGTGAAGTCTAATTCGGAAATTCAATTGTCGCCTCTACAAAAAATACTAACTCCTCAAGTCTGTTCTGCCCTTGATCGCACAAGTACCAGTCATCGTTCTTCTGTGCATATCTTAGCTTCTGTCTGTCAAGCTCTAGATCAAGACCCGCAAAAAATCGTTTGCAGTGCAGAGTCAATAAGGCTAGCTCGCATTCAAAACCGTAAAATGAAGGCTAATGAAATTCGCGAAGCTTTCAATCCAGCTGTTCCATTGACTGTTCATTGGGATGGTAAAATGTTACCAGCATTGACGTCTAAGGAATCGGTCGATCGCTTAGCAGTTCTCGTGTCAGGCGAAGATGTCATCAAACTATTAGGAGTTCCAATAATTCCTGCAGGAACTGGTAAAGCACAGACAAACGCAGTACACCAACTTCTGGAAGAATGGAACCTGCACTGTAAGAAATAATCGTAAATTTCCTATACGAAAGTATGGCATTTTTCCCATATATTTTAATATCCCACACAACGATGGAAATTATCCGTTCCTGACTTGGACATTTCCTATATTCGTCGAGAATCCCATACACCTGGTATAGGAATTCTCCAGTCATGTATGGGACTTTGATGCGCGACTGTATAGTACGCAGCCGAGTGAAGCGCGCATGTGCAGTAACCATGGTGAATGAAGGTGAAGGAGTAGAGCAGGGCTCTCCAAAAGGCAGCCATTGGCTGCAAAGACTGCCAGTGGCAGCCGCGAGACTAGGTCAAACAGGCCCTCATAAATTTTCGTCAAACTTGTCCTTCGACTCGTCCCTAATCCTTCACGTTAAATTACAGTTTGAAATGAAAAAAATGAAATGTATTGTGAATTCAAGTAGAAAAAAATCAGACCCTTCGGTGTGAACAATGAGCCGCAACGAGCCGTGACCGTAACAACCGTAACCCTTTTTAAGATTCCTGGAAACCGAAGAAAAAAATGACAGAAAAACTTCGTGGCAGCCAAACACTTGTCGTGGCAGCCAACACCTGCTGAAAGTGGTGAGCCCTGGAGTAGAGTATAATACAATGATGGCGTCAAGCGTATGATTCACAATAGTTTGAGTGTTTGTGAGTGTGATAAGTTTTAGTGCAAATAGACATTTTTTTAACGAATGAAGACGGAAGCAAGAGGAGAAATACGTGCAAGTGCAGAAATACGTTGAATTCCAGAAATACGTGGTAAGTTGATTTTATATATATATAACTGTTTAGTGAATATACGTTGTAGCAAGCGTCGCTGCAACGTAAATGTTATATTTGTGTAACCCTTGCGTGACATTTGTGTCCCGTAGGTAGTGCAGAGGTTTTACAGCAATACTGATAATTCTTGGCTTTTTCTGTCTCTTTCTTTCTTTCTTATAGAGAAAGCTTTCCAAGTGAAAAATATATATATGTACCTCTCTTAGTCTTCCACACGTCGAGGCCATGCATTCATGTAACTCTAACATCTTTTTCGCTCGCCAAGCGACATTTTCGTTTTTCCATAACAGATATCAGCTGACTTTCCAATAAGTAAATGTGAATTTTAAACAAAAAGTGAATTTCCTACAAAATAATTGAATTTCCAGCAAAACAGTTGAATTTTGAAGCAAAAAGGATACATTTTTAACAACATTGGATAATTTTCAGTCAAACAGT
>CAKNYM010045906.1:0-19674 GCA_932195095.1 Andricus curvator | reverse complement strand
TTTTGAAGCCAAAAGGATGCCTTTTCAACAAAATTGGAGAATTTTCAATCAGACAGTTGCATTTTTTAATCAAGGAGACCAATTTGAAAAAAAATAGTTCAAAAGGCATCCTTTTTGGTTGAAAATTCAACTGTTTTGCTGGAAATTCAATTACTTTGCAGGAATTTCACTTTTTGTTTAAAATTCACATCTTGTTCTTGGAGAGTCAGCTGATATCTTTCATGGCTGAAAATTCAACTATTTCTTTGAAATTGGGCTCCTTGATTTCAAAATTCATCTGTTTTAATAGACATTTCATGTTTCTCGGATAAAAATTCAACTGTTTGGCTCAAAATTCTCCAATTTTGTTAAAAAGGCATCCTTTTGGTTGAAAAATAATAAATAAATACTTATTATGTTATCTTATTTCAGGACAGTCCCTCTTCGATGACAACGCAACGTGCCAGGTATTCACTGAAGGCGACACAATAATGGAACCAAGGACTATATTAGAAGGGTTTTTGTGCTGCTTCCTGGCATTTTATACATATGGGTATAAATACGGAGAGAAAAGCAGTAGAACTTTAGAGTTGATCCAACGGTGAGTTCATTCAAACTCAGCTATTTTAATTGGTATAATTTGTTTTTTTAAAGATGTTGCTTAGTGTTGAACAATTTGATCTATCTGAGTAATATCAATTTAATATAAAATAATAAATTGGATGGTTTCTGACCTACTTCAGAAAAATAAGAGGACATGCTTGATGTTGGAGATCCTGTATTAACATTAGTCCATACTTCGGGAGTCCACACGCTCTCCTCATCCAGACAGTCAGGAAAAATTTGTTGCAATCATTTTAGGGTCCAGTTTTTAAAAATATGTAAGAGTATCATAATCTTACTCTATCTTTATCGATTTTCAGATTAGTTGCATTTTGCTCTAGTTTCATTATTTTTGAAGATTAGTAAGGTCATCATTGATGAATAACGTAAACCTTTAATTATTAAACTCTTATAAAGTAATAAAAATCAGTAAATTTTATGAGAGGAGTCAAAACTTGCATTTTGCTCCATTTTGATACACTTCGAATCTGAACATCGATAAAGAGAGAGTAAGATTATGATTCTGTTACATATTTTTTTAAAAAGGGACTGTGAAATGATTGCAAAAAATGTAGACTGTCTTGATAATGAGAGCCTATGGACTCTCGAAACGTCGACTAATGCAGGGTCTCTACCCTACCTGGGAAACCTGGAATTGTCAGGGAAATTGTTATATACCTGGAAAAACCTGAAAATGTCAGGGAAGTTTTTTTAAAGTCAGGGAACTTTTCCGAGGGCCTGCTTAACTACTTTTTAAACTACAATTTAAAATTGAATAACAATGATTCTTCATTTGTAAAAATAGCTTTATATTACTGTATTAACCTTTTTTCTATTTTTAGTTGAACATTGATCATTCTTCATCCAAAATTCAAGTATCTGGTTGAAAATTCATGTGTTTTGGTTAAAATTCCATCTTGTTGGTAGAAAATTATTCTTCTTGGTAGAAAATTGATCTTTTTGCTTGAAAATTCAACAGTTTGTTTGCAAATTTTTTCTCTCTCTTGACTGAAAAATCTTTCTTAATGAATTTAAAATTTAAAATTCAGCTCTTCTTAAAAAATCGTCTTTTGGTCAAATTCAACTGTTTTTGATGAAATTCTTTTTGTTGGTTTTGGGTGATATATCATTTACAACATTTCTCGTTCAGAATTTATCTTTTTTGGAATGGAAATTTAATTAATGTGTTGAAAGTTAAAATCATTTGTTAAAAATTAATTTTTTGTCATCGAATATTCAAAATTTTCATTGAAAATTCATTTCTTTGGTCGAAAAGTGAGCTATTTGGCGAAAATTCGGGTTTTTTGGCGTAAGATTCATTTGTTTCAAACTAAAAATGTAACATGAGATTTTTTAACTCAAAATTGAAGTATTCAATTTTTGGTTGGAAAATTATATTTTTTAGTTAAAAATTCATCTTTTTTGGTACAAATAAATCTTCTTCTTCTGGTATAAAATTCAATTATTCCAGTTCAAGATTCATCATTTTACTTAAAAATTCATCACTTTGTTGGAAAGTGTAACTATTTGTTTGAAAATTAATTTTTTGTATTGAAAGTTTTTTTTTTCAACTGAAAATGTTACTATTCGAATAGAATATTTCATAATTTTAGTTAAAAATTGATCACTTTGGTTGCAAATGTGTTTTTTTTTTGTTTATGCAAAATTAATTTTTTACCTGAAAATTTAACTATTACATTTTTGGACAATTTAATTACTTGGTTGAAAGTTAAACTCGTTTGTTAAAAATCATTACTTTTTAGTTAAACATTCGTAATTTTAATTGAAATTTCATCTCTTTGGTTGGAAAATGAGTTACTTTGTTGAAAATTCTGTTCTTCTGTGACTGAAAATTACTCTTTTTTTTATTGAAAATGTAACTATTCCAGTTGGATATTCCATCATTTCAGTTACAAATTCATCTCTTCCGTCAAATATTGATTAATATTGATTTTTTTAACTAGAAATTGAACTATTCAATTTGTTGTTCAAAAATTATTTTTTAAATCGAAAATTCATATTTTTTGGTAGAAATTAATCTTCTCGGTTGAAAATTCATAATTTTGCTTGAAAATTGAATTATTCTAGTTAAAGAATCATCCTTTTAGTCAAAAATGAATCTTTTTAGATTAAAATTAAATTCCATTTGAAGATTCGGCATTTCAATTGAAAATTCATCATTTTAGTTGACCATTTGTCTTTTTTAATTGAAAATTCGTCTTTTTTGGTACAAATTAATCTTCTTGGTTTCAAATAAGATTTTTGGTTGAAAACTTAACTATTCCAGTTAAAGATTCATAATTTTAGTTGAAAATTCGTCTTTTTGGTTCAAAATTAATTTTTTCAAATGTAAATTTAACTGTTCCATTTTGGGTTGAAAATTGTCCTTTTTTAGTTAAAAAAGTGAAGTAATTGGTTGAAAAAATCGTATTTTTTGGGAGAAAAATTTAACTTCTTGTTTGAGAATAAAAGTACTTGGTTGAAAGTTAAACTCTTTTGTTAAAAATTAATCTTTTTGGTTCAAAATTCATATATTTCAGTGGAAGCTTTGTAATTTTTAGTTGAAAATTCATAACTTTGGGTTACAAATTTGCTTTTTGTTTTTTTTCTGCAGGGGCGGGGGGCTATTTTTTGAGCTGCAAATTAAACTTCGATTTTTTGTAGAAATCTGATCTTTTTTAGTTCAAAATTCAACTATTTGGTGGAAAATTGATCTTTTCTGGTTAAAAACTGAACTATTTTGGTACAATGAAAAATTATATCTGGAAGTAGTTCAGAAAAAATCTCATTTATTATTTTGTATTGTATACTTTGCAAAAGTAAGCATTCTTGTTTTTAAATTTTTACAGGGTATTTCAAAAAATCAGCCCTGAGGGGGGCCACAAGAGAGGGAGGAATAAGAGGAACCTCCTTACCGTCAATCCTCAGGTTCAAAAATTGATGGACCGCATAGGGATGGAAGCGGACTTTCTTTCTGAAAATTAAATTTTTTTGAATTGATATATTCTCATAGTATCTCTATATCCCGTTGTATACAGTATTTAGCTTTGAATTATATTTTGTCTATATCTTAATTCTGTCTTTCATTTACCCGTTGTCAAAATCCAGTATAGGTCCTAGTCATTATTTTAGTACTTTCAGGGCGAATTATAAATTTTAGAATTGAAACTAATTGATTTTTTCACTAATAAAAATAATATGATTATAATTTCAGAATTTTTTAGTATTGATTTTAATAAATGATAATTAGTATTAATGCAACCAGTTTGGCGGACTTAGGTATCGGAAAAATCCCAACCTGGTGTGGGACATTTCTGATCCACGTATGGAAATTTTCTCCTACCTCAGTATGGGAAAATTTCCGTAAATGAATCGCAGTTTTCCCATACAAAGATGTAAATTTTTCCATACTGAGATATCGGGAATTTCCAACCTTGTATGGGAGAACTCCGATCCATGTATGTAAATTTTCCCATACTGAGGTATGGGAAAATTTCCATCCTTCTGTGGGGAAACTCCGATTCTTTTACGGAAATTTTCTCATACTGAGGTATGGGAAAATTTCCATTCTTCTGTAGGAAAACTCCGATGCTTTTACGGAAATTTTCCCACACTGAGGTAGGGGAAAATTTCCATCCTTGTATGGGTTAATTACTTCCAATACATTTATGGGAAATTTACTACAAATTTTTCTTACAGTGTGGCTGAACAAGTGACATCAACATGTTTCGATACAATTGCCAGTAATACAGGGTTATATTCCGGTGCTATCACCGAGCTAGAAAGGATAAAGAAATTTCTATTGAGTTTAGCTTGTCGGCATCATATAATGGAGCTTACGGTGGCAGCAGTTTTTTTGGTTCTGTTTGGTCCATCAAATGGGCCGAATATAGAGCTATTTCAGAGATTTAAAAAATCTTGGAAACATATTGATAGCAACAAATATGAGACTGGGTTGCAAGATGTTACCCTTGCTCCTACTTTAACATCTTTTAAAAAAGAAATGATAACATTTATCCATCAACAGCTCCAAGTTTTCCATCCCCGGACGACTACAAAGAGCTTTTAGAACTTGCTCTTATATTTTTAGGTGAAACAAGTCACAAAGGATCAGCTATTCATATCCATGCACCCGGAGCTTATCATCGAACTCGATGGATGGCTAAAATCATATATTCCCTAAAAATTTACATCTTTCGAGGACAATTTTCCCTGAA
The DNA here is from genome assembly GCA_932195095.1 of Andricus curvator. Lineage (NCBI taxonomy): Eukaryota > Metazoa > Arthropoda > Insecta > Hymenoptera > Cynipidae > Andricus > Andricus curvator. Next base: position 14,875 of record CAKNYM010045906.1, on the reverse strand, counting down.
AAAAAGAAGAAATTGCTGGGTTAAGACAATTCAACTTGTTCTTTGTTAAGGTGTACCTGCAGAAATGGTTCACTTGTCAGACACCCGCAGTTGCTTTGCGAAATGACCTTGCTTTTCTGAAAGAACTTGTGACTTTTACAGAAGTCAACATTGAAGTTGCTGAAGCTGCTTATAAGAGCTTTTCAGGTAACTTGTGGTACCTGAGTGAAGCTCTTGTAGCACTCGCATTTTTTGATCCCGAAGTGACTATTCAGACAAAAAGACTTATGGTATCAGCTCTTTCAAAGAAAAGTTCTGAAGTAATTATTCGGCGGATTGAAGTGAATAAACGATCCATTATGAAAAAAACTTTACCTGATTTTGTGACGACAAATACCAGCAAATTCTTCACGTGCCTGAACATACCTCAAGACTTTCTATTGAAAGATCCGAGTTCATGGAAAGATGATGCTAGTTTCAACCTTTCTCAAAAGAGAGTGAATCAACTTAAAGTTGTCAATGACACAGCTGAGTGGGGCATTGCGCTAATTACGCAGTACAACTCAAGTCTTACGCATCAAGAGGACCAAAAACAGTTCTTACTTCAACTGATAGAGGAGCACAGACGAAAATATAAAAATGCAAACAAGTCCACTATCGTTCAGGGTTTAAAACAGGACTAAACTTCTGGTACAAAGACACCTTTGTGTATGATCTTTGGTTAATTATTGATGATATTAAATGTAAAAAAAAGCAATTTAAAATAGTATATATTTTAACATACCCAATTAAAATTCTTCTTTGACAAATATTATATCAATCTCTCTTTTTACATTTAAGTGGTCAATTGGCCAAAAAAGGGGGTTTAGGCGAAAGTGTTATAAGCAAAAAATATTGTTTATGAAAAAGTAAAATGCTTTTTTTACATTCATTTTTTCTCTAGAACACGCATTTCAGCTAAAAAGTGGGAAATGTCATTTTATTGACATTTAAGTGATGTACTGTTCGAAAGAAGGGTTTTAGGTGAAAGTGTTATAAACAAAAAATGTCGTTTATAAAAAAGCAAAATATTTTTTTCACGTTCATTTTTTCTCTGGAACACGCAGTTCAGTTAGAAAAGTGGGAAATGTCATTTTATTAACATTTAAGTGGTATATTAGCCAAAAAAGGGATTTAGGCGAAATTGTTACAAACAAAAAATGTGGTTTATGAAAAACTAAAATGTTTTTCTCAAATTCATTTTTTCTCTAGAACGCGCAGTTCAGCTAAAAAAGTGGGAAATGTCATTTTGTTGACATTTAAGTGATGTACTGTTCGAAAGAAGGGTTGTAGGCGAAAGTGTTATAAACAAAAAATGTCGTTTATAAAAAAGTAAAATGTTTTTTTTCACATTCATTTTTTCTCTGGAACATGCAGTTCAGCTAGAAAATTGGAAAACGTCATTTTATTGACATTTAAGTGGTCTACTGGCCAAAAAAAGGGTTTTAGGCAAAAATGTTATAAACAAAAAATATTGTTTAGAAGAAAGTAAAATGTTGTTGTCGCATTTATTTTTTCACTTGAACCCTCAGTTCAGCAAAAAAAGTGAAAAATGCCATTTTCCTGATATTTAAGTGACGTACTGTTCGAAAGAAGGGTTTGAGACAAAAAATCTGTTATTAAAAAATGTTCCTTGCAAAAAATGAAATATCTTTATTATATTTATTTTTTTACTAGAGCCCATAGTTCAAGAGAGAAAATGAAAAAAATACATTTTTCATCTTCAATCGCCTTGAGCGGGATCTAAGATACTTTTTTTCGGAAAATAAAGAATGCGGGAAATTTCTTTTTCATTTGAAGAAAAATCTCAGGGGGTAAGACCCAATGAATTTATGAAACTTAGATTACTTAAGTGTCGTATCTGAGCCAATTTAATAAATTTTCAAAGTCTCACCCTATAGTACTTTTTCTTAAAACAAAAAAAATTACCACGTGTTTTTTCTTTTAAAGCTAAAAAAATATTTAGCGAACCTAGAACTTTAAACGTCTTGCGGGAGCTCAAGAAAATTTTATATAGAAAAAACAAAAAATACGTGGCCTTTTTTTTGTCAAAATGTACAAATTTATTGGCTAAGACCTTAAAAAAAAATATTGCATTTTAAATTGGCACCCTAGAAATCATAACAATAAAAGACAAAAATAATGTTAGAATACGTATTAATCCTTCATAGTTCAGGATGTCCATACAGATAAAATAAAACCCGTTTATCTTACAGAGTAGGAGGAATAATGACACCAGATGACACTGTCCAGATATTGGAGTTATCACAGAGCTCGGGATTATTCTGGGAAAACATGGGAGAACTCAAAACATATGATACAATTTGGAAAATGGTATCATACGTCGATCTTAAACAATGGAGATTGCAACAAGACATCGTCATCACAAATTTCAACATCCTACGGGGATTCTGCATCCAATTAGGACAAAAATGTTTTAATACGGACGAAGTCGAAGCCCTGAGCACACGAATCAGCAAGTTAAGTGGATTTGAGGAGCAACTCAACGAGTTATTGTCAAGTAGTCCCAACAATAGTCGCAGAAAACGAGCACCATTCGGGTTTTTAGGAACAGTAGTTGAAGTTTTATTTGGAAATTTAGATGAAAATGATGCAATTCATTATGACACAAAAATAGAGGAAATTTCAAATAACACGGCGCAAATGGCGGTTCTTTTAGAAAATTTCACACACGTTGTAAAATCAGAATTCAATCAAAATAAAATAAAATGGACCTTAATGGCCAAGAAGGTAAAAGAATTCTCTCAACATATGGAAAACCAATTAAAAGACATAAATAGTAAAATACAAGATCTGCACCTATCTCAGGAATTAGAAGTCCATATCGCGACATTAGATACGCATTTGTCGGAATTCAAATTGGAAACCATGATGTTAATAGACGCAGTTTTATTTGCCCGACAAGGCGAAATTCATCCAACAATTTTATCCTCAAAGCAAATACTTAAATGCATCGAAGAAATTCAAAAACAAAAACCGAATCTCGAGTTACCCATTCCCATAATGTCCCATAAGACGTACAATTTGGTTAAACTTTCCGACATAACAATTTTTTTCAAAAATTCAAAAATAATATTCATATTACAATTTCCACGAGACTTGCATGTTGGTGGCGGAAGTGAGAACGTGTTTAGTGACAGGTGGTGAGAGAATTTTACGGATTTTGTGTGGAAGGTGTGAGTGGAGTGTCAGGGTGGAAGCCGAGGAGGTGAGTAGGGTTGCGTGGGGTGAATTGGGGAGATATAAAGAGAGTTTCAGCGTGGGTGTGACGTAGGATTTAGTTGCATAGGGAAAGTGAGGTTAGGTTGGCAAGTAATCGGGGGAGTTCGTGGTCAGGAGTCTTGGGCTTTCGAGGCGTCGGGGGTGGTTCTCGCAGTGTTAGGGGATGTTAAGGGAGAGAAGGGGAGGGACTGTGAGGAATTGAAGAAAAAAAAAGGGAAATAAAAGGAAAATTTGGCGGCGAAAGGCGCCAACATTCTGCAGAGACGTCTGTCGGTTGCGGAAGGTACTGCATGGAGAGGTCCCAGTTACCGTCGGCAGAGCGGGAGGTGGGCAGCGAGAGTACTGGCAGTTCTGGTAGCGAAACTGACGGGGAGGGAGTTTTCCACAAGCCACGACGGCCAACAACGCGTCGCCCGGTGTCGAACGGTGCGTCGGTGAGAGGGAGAAATCGGGACGGTGGCAACGAAGGAAGCGAGAAGGTAAGGGAGAGAGCGTCGAGCGCAAGTGACGGGGAGGATCTCTTGAAAAGGAAGAGAGACAGCCAAGAGAGTCTGGAGAAAAGCGAGGTCGAGAGCCCGTTCAAAAAAAGCGGGATAACAAGTAGGTCACCCCCCCCCCAAAAATGGAGGGGAAGTTGGAAAAGGAGGCTCTCGGGATGTTATTAGGCGAGATCAGGGGGCTGAGGGAGGACGTAAGGGGGACCAAGGAGCAGATGGAAGGCATGAGGGAGGACTTGAGAATCAGAGATGAGAAATGGGAAAAGGACGTGAAAGACCTGAGAGAGAGAGAGAGAGTAGATGGGTTAGAGAGGGCAAGAAAACAAAAAGAAGTTAAAATAAAACAGATGGAAGAGGAGATTAGGCTGTGGAAAGAAAGGACGGAAAAAAGGCTTGAGAAGGTGGAGGGCAGGACGGAAATGGAAATAGGAGACGGGGGTAGCGGGGGCGAGATTAAAGGTATTTGGGAGAGGGTAGGGAATATGATAGACGAGAAAGTGGGAGAGCGTTGGAGTGAAAAGGAGGAGAGGGCGGATAGGGAAAGGATAAGGGCAATGGAGTTGAGAATGGAGAGAAAGGAGAAGGCAGACAGGAGAAATAATATTGTGGTAAGAGGGTTGAAGATGAAGAGCGGGGAAGATAGGGAGGGCGTGGAAGCGCTGCTACAGAGCATAAGGTGGAATAAAGGCAGGGTAGGGAAAGTTAAGTTGGAGGGGAGAAAGGAGAAAGAAGTGGCGGTTGTGGAGTTGGAGAGCTGGGAAAAAAAGTTGGGGGTAATGCGAAATAAAAATAGGATAAAGGATAAGGAAGTTTTCATCGATCACGACTTGACAAGAAAGGAAAGGGATGTACAGAGAATGTTGTACGACAGGGCTAGGAGGGAGAGGAGTGAAGGGAGATCGGCGAAGGTAGGATATCGGAAAATAAAAATAGACGAGAAAATGTGGGTGTGGGACGAGGAGAAAGAGGTGTTGAAGGAAGTGCAGGGGAATTTGTTTCGTAGGAAGTAGGGGGGTGGGGGTAATGCAGGGTAGAGGAGTTGTGAAGGTGCTTTACTGGAACGTAGCAGGGGTAAAGAAGAAGGATGAAGAGTTCTGGAGGTATATCCAGGAATTTGATGTGGTAGGACTGGGGGAGACGTGGGTGGAAAGAAAGGAATGGGATAGAATAGAGCCCAAGCTGCCAAGGGGGTATAGGTGGAGACTCCAGGAGGCGGTCAGAGTGAAGAAGAAAGGAAGGGCTAGTGGGGGAATTATAACGGGGGTTAGAGATAGATTAGAGGAAGAAGCTCACGGAGCGGAAGAGGGGGAGGGAGTGCAAATGAGGAAAGTGAAGATAGGAGGGGTAAGCAGTAAGTTTGTGATAGTGTACAATAAGGATGGGATGGAAAGAATTAACGAAAGGGTGGAGGACCTGTTAGGTGAAAGAGAGGAGGGTATGGTGGTACTAGGTGGGGACTTTAACGCGAGGATGGGGAGGGAAGGGGGCCTTTACAGGGAAGGGAAGAGCTTCGAAAGGAATTCGAAAGATAGGTTAATAAATAAGGAGCGGGAGATTCTAAGGGACTGGATGGAGGATGGAGGCTGGGCGGTGGCAAATGGTATGGCAACTGGGGACGAAGAGGGAGAATACACATACGTAGGTAAGGTGGGGGTATCGGTAATAGATTATGTAGTTATGAATATGCAAGGGTGGGAGGAGATGGAGAGATTCGCAGTAGAAGAGAGGGTAGAGTCAGACCATCAGCCATTAGGGCTGTGGATAAGGCGTGAGAACGGCGGAAGGCAAGGTGGGGAAGAAGTGGCGACGGGGGAGAGGGTTAGCTGGACGAGGGAGGCGATAGAGAAGTATAAGGAGCAGTTAGGGAAGGTGCGCTTCGAAGGGGAGACGGTGGAAGAGATATGGGAGGATTTAAAAGAGAAAGTGAAAGGGTGCGTGCAAAAGAAGGTATTTAAAAAGAAGAAGAAGGGAATAGTGAAGCCGTGGTGGGATAGGGAATTTAAAAAGATGAAAGGGAAGGTGAAGAGGAAATATAAGAAGTGGAAAGAGGGTACTGCGAAAAGGGAGGAGTACGTAGAAATGAGGAAGGGGTTTAGATTGATGTGTAAGAAGAAAGAACAGGAAAAGGAGAAAGAGCTTAGTGATGCCGTGGAGCGATATTTCCCGATCTCGACGCGATTCCGACTCGATCCTAGTCTCCAGTATCGGGTGTAGATCGAGTCGGTTTTGGCTCGACTCGACTTTGGCTCGCGAAGTCGATATATCGACTCGGGATCGGGTCGGGTTTTCGATACTCCTTCGACAGATGTGCACTTCTCAGTTGAACTGAGCGGAGAGAGAAATTTGACAATGGCTTGACGTCACTCGGTCCCCCCTGACTCCTCCACTGCCTGGTTAAACCGGTTATGGCTGGAGTGAAAATGCTGAAAATTATTTTCCCCATAGTGGAAGAGTTGTACTTTGGCTAAGTAGTAAATAATTTGAAACATCTAAATGCAACTATAGAACCTATTTCAACCTTCATTTAATTTTAAATTATTTTTAAATAAAAAATAACCTTTTTTTAATATTTGGCAATATTGGAATGTTTGTTGAAAAGGAGCAAATAGAAAGCAGATTTCGAAAAGTGAACATTTTTCAGCTGAATTGTTTTAAATAGAATGCATTCGATTGAATCATGAACTGAAGATTTCAGAGTGCTGCATCCTACATTTAAATTTTCAACTCTACAATTGTAATTTTTTTCTTCTTAAATTGTTAATTCGTGGAAAAGAGTTTTGTACTTTAATGTATAAATAATAATAGAAGAATTATTATTTAAAAATGGTTTAAAATATAAATTATTTGACGTCCAATGAAACAAGTCTCTGGTTAAAAATTTTTTTAATTGTTCAATTTGTAATGTTTTTCACTTAAGATTTCTTCAAATGATATGATTAACAAATTTATTAATTCATTTTTCAATTTGTAGGATCACAAATGATGACGTGGATACATATTTCTTGAGCAGAAATTTTTGAAATGTTCTATTTATACAAGGTTTTCTAACAATATAGTACAATTTTCCACAAATTATATGAATTTTTAACAATTCAGTTAAACTTTCATTCGAACAGTTCAATTTTCAAACCAAATATGTACGATAAATTCTTAATGAAAACGTAAATAGTTGAAGTTTCATTAAAAGCTGGAATGCTTGAATTGTTACTTCAGAAAATTATTTTATAACTTAAAAAAAGAGTTTTCAACAAAATAGTTACATCCTCAACCAATAAAATGAAATTTTAACCATGTTGTTCAAATTTCAATCAAGTAGTTGAATTGTCAACCAAGACGTGTTAAATTTTCTGCAAAAAGACTAATTTTTCACAAAGTACATGAATTTTTAGACAAAGAGGTAAATTTTCAAATTGAAAAGATAAATTTTCTACCAAAAACGAGAGAGTCACATTTTCAATAAAAAAAAAAATTCACTTAAAGAAAAAACGAACTTTAAAAAAAATACTTGAATTTTCAAGTAAAGAAATTACTTTTCAAATAAATTGATGAATGTTCATTTGTAAACAATAAAAAGAATTTACAACAATGCGCTTCAACTGTCAACCAAGAAGTTTAATGTTCAATTAAGACACTTAATTTTACATCAAAAAGACAAATTTTGAACAAACACATGAATTTTCAACACTGTAGTGAACTTCTTAACGAATTTTTACCCGAAAATCAAAAAGTTCTGTTTTCTGTTAGAAAAATTAATATTTAACCAAAAATACTAATCATCGCGAGAATAGCTTCAATTTTTAAACAGAAAAATAAATTTTCAAGCAATGATGTAGTTCAATTTTCAACTGAATAAGACAAAGCGTTATCCATAATTCGAATGGATAAATTTTCTATGGAAAAAATTAATGCCCCAACAATAAAAACGTGTTTTCAATAATGCAGTTAAATTTGTAACGAAAGAAGCAATTTTTAGTTGGATTTTCAAATGAAGAGATTGTTTTTTAGCTAAAATGATGAATCTCGAAGTTGACTACTTAGATTTACAGTTATGAAATAAATTTCCACCTAAAACCAACGATTTTTCGACGAAACAGTTCAATTTTTTACAAATCAATTTATTTTCCCAAAAATATATAATTAGTTCGGTTTCAACTAAAACGATGAATTTTCAAGCTTTTTAAATGAATGTATCAATATTCATATTACTTATAAGAATTATTTTCGGGAGAATAATAATTTGATGATTATTATTTTCTCTCGATTTTCCACCAAGAAGATGAATTTTCAACACATACAAAATATTTTCCAACTTTGCGAAAAAAATTTGTTGAATAAAAATTTTGGTTAAAAAACATTTTGATAGAAAAATAAGGTATGAAACAAATAATGTTTGGACAAAAAATTCTTAGAAAAACATTTTGGCGCGAGTTAGGAAATGTTAAGACCTAGGGGGACGTCTGGAAGATAATAAATAGGTTTAGGAAGCGGAGAGTAGAGATAAGCGAGAAGATAGGGAGTGAGGAGTGCAGGGAGTTTTTTAAAGAATCATTCCAGGGCTCAGATTCAAGGAAGAGAGATGATGGGAGTAGAAGAACGGGGGAGGCAGAGATGGAGGAGTTGAATGACGAGGAGATAGAGAAACAGATAAGGAAGTTAAGAAGGTCAAAATCAGCCGGGCTGGATGGGGTAGAGAACGAAGCATGGCTGTTTAGTACGCAGGAGGTTAGGGAGAGGCTGAAGGAGGTAGTGAAGAAAGTATGGAGGGGGGAGGGATTCCCACGAGGGTGGAGAGAAGGGTTAATAGTACCTCTGTATAAGAAAGGAAATAGGGATAGGCAGGAAAATTATAGAGGAATTACGCTAATGAATACGGCGTATAAAGTATACGCGATGGTGATGGCGGAGAGGCTGCGGAAGGATGTCGAGGGGAAAGGAATATTTCCGGAGACGCAGGCGGGCTTTAGGGCAGGTAGGAGTACTATCGACAATATCTACGTTCTGCAGCACATTGTGGATAGAGAATTAGCGAAGAAGGGGTCGAGAGTGTACGCGTTTTCTGTGGATCTAAAAGGCGCGTTTCCGTCGGTGGATAGGGGGAGGTTGTGGGAGGCGATGGAGGATAGGGGAGTGGAGAGAGGCCTGATCGAGAGGGCAAGAAAGATATATGAAGAGACCAAAGATAAGGTAAGAGGAGGGCAGGGGATTTCGGAGGGATTCTGGATGGATAGGGGGTTAAGACAAGGGTGTCCGCTTAGCCCAACGCTTTTTGCGATTTTAATTGCGGATATGGAAAGTAAGCTGGAGGCCGGAGTGGTAGGAGGAGTCAGGATAGGAGGGGTTAGAATTTGGTCGCTAGCGTATGCAGATGACATAGTGTTGTTGGCAAAAAGCGAGGAGGCCTTGAAGGAAATGATGAAGAGGTTGAGAAGATACCTGGATAAGAACAGGTTAGAACTAAATGCGGAAAAGTCCAAGGTTATGGTTTTCAGAAAAGGAGGTGGAAGGGATAAGGAAGGGGAGTGGAAGTGGAAGGGAAAGGCGGTGCAGGCGGTGAAAGAGTTTGTGTACCTGGGCTTCTTGTTTCGGAGGAATGGCGGAGTGGATGGTCACATAAAAGAGAGAGTGAGGAGGGCAAATGTGGTGATGAGGCACGTGTGGGGGTTGGGAAAGAAGTTATTCGCAGATGATTTTGGAAGGAGAATGAAATTGTTTGACTCACTAGTGATGAGTGTGCTATTGTATGGAGTAGAGGTGTGGGGGTGGAAGGAAACCGAAGAGGTAAATAGGATACAGGAGAGATATGTAAAGTGGACACTGGGGCTGGCAAGGAACACGCCTAATTATATTGTCAGGAGGGAGACGGGGAGAACGAGTGTAGGGATTCTAGCGGGGAGTCGAGCGTGTAAATATGAGGAGAAATTTTTGGAAGAGGGGGGAAGTAAGCTGGTTAGGGAGTGTTGGTGGGAGAAGGAGAACAGGAGAGGGGGTGGGAAGATGGATGTTGAAAGAGAAAGGTATTTTAGAACGAATGGACTGCATATGGATGAATTGAGAAGGATGCATGAGGAAGGAAGGAAGGTATATGAGTTGGTTAAGAAAAACAGCATGGAGAGAGAGAAGACAGCAGGGGAAGAGAGAATAAGAGAGACAAGGTTTAATGGGAACTATGTGTGGATTATGCCAAGGGCGAGAGCGCAATATTTGTGTGAGAAAGGAGAGAAAGGAAGTCAGGAGCTTATAGCGAGGATGATATGTGGGTGCATGGAGGGTTTCAATAGGTTCTGGCTCGCTAGGGAAAAGAGGATGTGTGAAATATGTGGGAAGGGGGAGGCAAGAGTGGAGCACTGGTTGGAGGAGTGCGTAGAGGTGGAAAGGAGTGAGATAAGCATGGAGGTATTGATGCATGAAAGGGGGGACAAAAGGGCAGTAGCATTGGTGAAGGGAGTTTTGGGTAAGGTGGAGAAGAAGAGAAGGAAGGAGGAAGAGGAATGGAGAAGGAAAGATTGTAAATAGAGGAGGAAGTAAATATAAGTAAATGTAAATATTGTAAATAGTAGATAAGCATTAGGTAATAGCCGCGGCGGCAGAGTTTGGTAATGCGAGACAAAGCAAGAAAGTAGGGACATGCGAGCGAGGCGAGGCGAACCGAGGAAGGCAATGCGATAAGAGCGAGCGGCGTTAGAGATAAGGTGTGGAAGGATGTTAGTTTTAAGGGTTAGTTTTAAGAAAATTCTGTAAAAAAATGGATGTGTAAGCAAGTCAATTTTTTAAGGCCAGCAGGCTAAAGAATAAACGTTTATCTATCTTAAAATTTCCACTTTTACATCTGGAAATATATGACCTGTACAAATATACGCCTATACCTGTGAGGCAAAATGTCAATAATGTAACTAAAATTTTTGCATACATTGTTCCTGAATCCATATATTCGGCTATATCAAAAGATAAATTAAAACACATCAGTCTATCAGAGGATGATTTAGCTAAATGCAAACTATTTCAAAATAAACATATTTGTGAAAATGCGTATCCTGTAGAAAAAACGAATAGCGCGAGTAAATGTGAGATTCAGTTAATAACCAAGCCTACTTTTTCAAATTTTAAAGATTGTGATATAAGATTCAAACAACTACAACACCCGTACTGGTTTGAACTTGAGACAACTAACTCGTGGATGTATTCGCTACCTGATGAAGAGGTAATGCATGTAACTTGTAAACAACAAACAACGACTTCTTACATATTAAACAACACAGGTATAATCTCGATTAAACCAAGTTGCGTGGCGAATACAGAAACTATAACTTTGACAGCAACACAAACAATAATTTAAAAATGCAATATCACCTTTCAAGTTTCAAAATTAAAAACTATGAACGCTTTAAATCTAACTAAATTATACGGCAAGGTAGTACAAGATACAAATTTAGCAGAAGTGTTTCAAGAGTTACAAAACCAACCAGAATTTATAGATAATAGTCGAAAGCTTAACACTGACCTGACAAATAAAGGTATACAATTTCATAGATTAGCAGAAAAGGCTAGAGAAATAGAAAAAAATAGAAATACATTAAGACGAATAAGTCAAATTGAAACAGGCGTAACATATACTGGGGGATTAACAATATTCGGTACATTGTTTTGGTTTTTAACGCGGCGATACGCGCTTGGTAGGATGTTTTCTTCTTACTGTTCCAGGAAAAGCATACGGTTCTGTGAAAGAAAACGAAATAAAAAGATCCAAACAGAGCGAAAATCAGCTGAATGTGTGGAACCAAGAGAACCGTCTCCAAAAACTATGGAATGCCCTAAAAGCACACAAACTGTCAATCTCAATGGATCGAATCAAAACCCTTTAGCAATAAATCATGCTATAACTTGGACAGAAAATGAGCAAGTAGAAACCAGACCAACTGCTTGGAAAGACGAAGTCACTCAACCACCCATCGAAACATTGTCGGCAAGAAGACCATACTATAGATCTTCAGATTAATTACTGAATACACTTTTATTATAAATTTAATGACATACAAATACATTTACACCTACATACATGCCACTAGACCCATTTTCATACAATTGACACACATTACACAAACACAAAAGCAAAACAAAAAATCTGCCCGCTTAGCGGGCACATTCTCATCGCGCGCTTCGCGCGCGGCTCGCAAGTTTCAGCGCGCCTAGTGCACGCAACTGTTGGATCTCGCGCTTCGCGCTCGATTGGGTATTCATCTCGCGCTTCGCGTTGGATAATGTATTCACCTCGCGCTGCGCGCTCGGACACATTTATCGTCTAGGTTTTCACACTTCGTGTGCTCGCTATTGCGCGCTTCGCGGGCTAATACTCTCTTAAAGCTTCATCGTTATGACCTGCTTTTGGTTTAATTATGTCAGTTTTACATAAAAAGAAGAATTAATTTACTTAAAGTTCTATCGACCTTAAGGAACACATTCTTATCACGACACTCGCGCTTCGCGCTCGATATTTCGTTTGATCATCATGTGAACCTCGCGCTTTACGCTCGTTTCTGTTCATCGTATAATAGAAACCCAAAAGTTCGCAACGACAATATGTTATGTTCAATTTTCTTCAGATAAAAATTACTAAAGTTGTATTTGATTTAAAATGAAGAAGGTAATTCCTTTACTTCAGCGTATATTTCCGTATCTTTATAATAAATACTACAATCAGACAGATTTTTTTCCAACTATCTGAAAAAGGGAGAAAAGAAGTATTTAAGTCGTTTTTGGAACATATATCTTGCTTTTTCATTAATAATCAAACCGACCCCTTGACTACCATGTGATTCCCTATCTACTCCTGACCATATTTCAAAACCGCCTTTCAACACCCCATTTTCTATGTTTCTACTTTCTCATGCCTTTCTCTTTGTCTCAGGTACACATAAAATATCCAGTTTCCTAGCATGCATAGTTTCTCGTAGTTCTCTTACTTAAAGATCATTCACTCCTCTAGCATTCCAAACACCCAGTCTCCATTCATCGCCTGAAACTCGACCTTTACGTTTACCGTGTGTATGCATTTAGTCAATCAAAGTTTCAGTCCAGTCCGAGGCTACTTTATTGTTTGTATTGTTCATGTTTAGATTGTACACCCAACAACCACCTTTATGCGCGAAATTTATTTTGCGAGTCGAAATCATGTCCAAGTTAAGCAGTGATTCATCGTATAGTGGAGAGTCTAGTTCTAACGTCAGTCCCACCAAAACTTCTGTCACGGGGGGAGGTGATGGGGGAGGGCGAGGACAAGGAATGGAAACCGAGAGAGTCGCAATTGGTTAATGTTTTATGCTGAGAAGGTCACCAGCCTTCAGCAGCTTTGTATTACATAGGAGTTCATAAGTTTCCATCTGCGCATTCCCGGCCCACCTCTAAGCGAGGAACCAATAAATATTTATATTTATTTAGATAGATATATATATTCATTTCGTCTATTTGGATCATAATTCTTGAAATATAAATGTAATAGTCGAATTTTTTCAGCGCAATTATTTTAGTAAACAAAGATCAAAACGCATTCTGAAATAAAAGTCAGATTTTCAGTCAGAATAAATTGTTTGAATTATTATTATATTTTATTGTTTCAATCGTTAGAAACAGTATTGAGAACATTAAAACAATGAAATATTGTGAAAAAACACACCCGAGATGAAAAATAAAGTAAATAAGCAAAGTTTTGATGAGAATGTGCCCGCTTATCGGGCCGATTTTTTCACTGTTAATGTTATTTTTTACAAATAAAACAAAAACTACACATCCTATCAAAAAGAGACCCATGAGAAATTTGTAGATCTTTTTTGAATGCACAATTTCAGTTCAGCCATCATTTGTCGTATCTTGCATAGTTTGACCGTAAAATTGATTTTTTTGGATTTTTCATTATTTCTTGTGCAATAAAAATGTGAATTTTCGATTTTTCAAGAAAATTCAAAAAGTCGTTCTAATAATCTTGTAGGACATGCAAAATGAAAAACAATTTTCTTGTCATGACTTTTTTTCGTATCGTGCGTTGTTTGACTGAAAACATGAATTTTCTTTTTTTCTTTTGGATTTTGAAAATGCTGTAACTCTGCAAATTTTCATTTTATCGAAAAATGTCATCAGAATAAGATATTTGAATTTTCAATGACTATAAGTGGCCGTACATATAATTTCCAAATTTTGAAAAAAACGGTCCAAAAAATTTTAAAAATGCCCTCACTTTTTGAATTTTCATCCAAAATGGCTGGCTAACGAACTTGACCTTTAGTTTGAGAGACTAAAAGAGTATAACAAAGCCCAGTCCAATCGGTCAATTCTTTCGAAAGTTATCGTGCTAACAGGAGACATACATACATACATACATACAGACAGACAGCCACATTCGTAAAAACCTGTTTTTTGGGTTCAGGGGGTCTCAAAACGTGGACATTTGACAAAAACCGGGGGGGGGTCAAATTTTACACAAATCTAAAGCTTCTCTAGATGAGAATGTAAAAATACAAATTTTCAAGTACCATGAGCAATAATGATGATTATTTCATTGTTTTAATCGTTAGAAATAGTATTGAGAACATTGAAACAATGAAACATTGTGAAAAAACACACCCGAGATGAAAAATAAAGTAAATAAGCAAAGTTTAGATGAGAAAGTGCCCGCTTATCGGGCCGATTTTTTCACTCTTAATGTTATTTTTTACGAATAAAACAAAAACTACACATCCTATCAAAAAGTGACCTTTGAGAAATTTGTAGATCTTTCTTGAGTGAACAATTTCAGTTCAGCCATCATTTGTCGTATCTTGCATAGTTTGACCGTAAAATTGATTTTTTGGATTTGTCATTATTTCTTGTGCAATAAAAATGTGAATTTTCGATTTTTCAAGAAAATTCAAAAAGTCGTTCTAATAATCTTGTAGGACATGCAAAATGAAAAACACTTTTCTTGTCATTACTTTTTTTCGTATCGTGCGTTGTTTTGCTGAAAACATGAATTTTCGTTTTTTCTTTTGGATATTGAAAATGCTGTAACTCTGCAAATTTTCATTTTATCGAAAAATGTCATGAGAATAAGATATTTGAATTTTCAATTACTATAAGTGGCCGTACATATA
>CAKNYM010045905.1:83717-95678 GCA_932195095.1 Andricus curvator | reverse complement strand
AATGGGGAGGGGATACTGCAGGAAGAATATAAATAGAGTGTTGTGGAGGGGGGCGGGGATTTGAGCGACTTAATTAACAACTTAATAGGCTGAGAAACCCTTTTTTTGAAAGCGAATGTTGCCTATTTTGACTAATTTTTCTTTTTTTATACATAATATAACATAAAAAACGACATACCAGCAAACAGTAAGATTTTTGCACATTTTGTTCGTCCCTGAAGCGCAGCCTTCATTAATGGTGTAAAACCGAAATTATTTCGAATATTGACTTCAATTCCAATGCATCTCTGCAAAAGGATATTCAAACATTCTGTTTGTCCTGAAACAAATTTAATTTAATTTTTTAATTTTTTTTAAATCTTTAAAATTTTTTCAAAAATTAAATTCGAAATTTAAAAAAAAACTCAAATTCCAAATTTTTTTTCCCGTGAAAGAAAAGATAAGCAGTTTCTTATTCAAGATGAAGAAATTTCAGCTTAGACATACTTAACTTTTTTGGAAAAAAAATTAACTTAATAATAAAAAAAAAAACGTTTTTTGCAAATGTTCAAAAAAAATTGATAAGTTTTCCTGGTTCATAATTTATAGTAGTATAATATAAATTTCGGATTACCAGCTTGTGCTGCAAAATGCAGAGACGTATTTCCCTCATTGTCGGGAATATTAGGATCAATGCCAGTGAAAGATAATGCTGCTTCCAAAATAGTGGTAGCACCATTTCCAGCTATGTAGCTTGTAGCCGTCTATATTAACAGTAAACAAAAATAATTATTTTACCTCAATTGAAGCAAATATATTTTTCCGAAAAAACCGCAACTTTCTATCGCCACTCTAAGATAATATTGTCATAAATAACAATGAATTGTTTAAACAATTGTTTTTGTTAACTCTAATTATTTCCTGGCTCTGTCTAAAAAGTTGAAAATTGTCAGAAAAAATCGCGACTCTCTACCTAGAAAATTGTTTAAATAATAATAGATTGTTTAAACAATTGTTTTTGTTAACTTTAATTATTTCCTGGCTCTGAATAAAAACTTGCAAATTTTCAGAAAAAATAGCGACTCTCTGCGTAGAAAATTGTTTAAATAATAATAGATTGTTTAAACAATTTGGTTTGTTAACCTTGATTAAGTAATACTTTACTGTGAGTAGAAACTTGAAAAATCTTGGAAATTAAACAAATTTTAAAAGATATTTCAAAGTTTTAAAAAAATTAAAAAATAATTTAGAAGTTAAAAATATTTTCAAAAATGTTGAACAAAATGTAGATTTTTGAAGATTTTTAAATAGAATTTTGAATCTTTTTCAGAATTTTGAAAGGTTTCAAGATCATGAAATTTTTTCTTGAGATCCTAGGGAAAATTAAAATTGATTTTTTATTTTGAAAAATCAATTTTAAGAAAATATTTACAAAGATTCTATAAAATTTCAAATAATTTCCTTTTTATGAAATAAATATATCAAACTTAACAAGATTTCAAACAATTCAAAACAAAATGTAGATTTTTGAAGATTTCGAACAACAAATTTAGAAGTTTTTTTTTAAGATTTTTGAAGGTTTCAACAGAATCTAAAATTTTTCCTAAGATTTCTGTAATAATTTAAATTGATTTTTGATTTTACAAAATTTATTTTCAAGAGAATATTTAAAAAGATTTCAAAAAATTTCAAAAGATTTCCAAAATTGTCAAAAAATAATCGGGAAGATTTTAAGCAACTTTTTTAATTTTGCAGTATGTTTCAAAACTTTCATGAAAAATTCGAATAATTCAAAAAAATATTTAGATGTTTTTTTAAATCAAATCTCTGAGTTATTTTTAAAAATTGAGAGGTTTTAAGATAACAATTTTTTTTCTTCAGATTCGAAGAAAAATTAAGGTTTTTTTTTAGTTTTAAAAATTAATTTTGAGAAAATATTTAAAAAGATTTTAAAACATTCAGAAAAATATCCAAATGCTCTATAAAAGGAAAAATCGAATAATTTGAAAATATATTTAGAAATAGTAAAAAAATGAAAATAGTAAAAAAAGTTGAAAAGATTTAAATAAAAAACTAAAAACAAAATGTAGATTTTTGAAGATTTCAAAATAAAATTTTTACGTTTTGAAAAAAAAAATTGTAGGTTGTTTTTTTAGTTTTAGAAATTAATTTTAAGAACATGTTTAAAAATATTTCAAAACATTTCAAATGATTTCCTAAATTTTAAGAAAAGAATATAAAAGATTTAGGGGCAAAATTGTTCAATTATGGAAAGAATTACGAATTTGAATGAATTTTTCGGGTTGAAAAATTAATTTTGAGAAAAAAATTTTAGAAGATGTTAAAAAATTACAAAAAGTGACCAAAATTGTCCTAAAATAATCTGAAAGATTTTAAGGGAATTTTTTAATTGTTCAGAATTTTTTCAAACGTTGAGGAAAAATTCGAATGATTAAAAAAATATTCAGAAGTTTTTAAAAAATTTCAAAATTTATTTAAAATTTCAAAAAGTTTCAAAAATTATGAAAAAAGTAGATATTTGAAGATTTTAAAATCTAATTTTTAAGGTTTTTAAAGATTTTGAAAGGTTGAAAGATAATACTTTTTTTCTCTTAAGATTCCAGGAAAAAATTAATTTGATTTTTTATTGAAAAAAATTAATTTTAAGAAAATATTAAAAAAGATTTTAAAACATTTCAAATGATTTCCTAAAATTTTAAAAAAGAATATAGAAGATTCAAGGGCAACTTTTTTCAATTATGCAAAAAATTACAAATTCAAATTGATTTTTTATTTAAAAAAATTAATTGTAAGAAAATATTTGGTTTTAAAATTCATCTCTTTGGTAGAAATTTTATGTTTTTAATTAAAATTGCAAGTCTTTGGTTAAAAATTAAAATCTTTTTTGGTTTTAATATTAACTATTTTTTTTTAGAGAATTCATATTTTTTGGTTAAAAATTCAACTACTTGTTTAAAGTTAAACTAATTTCTTGAAAAAAATGTTTTCATCATCATAATTTTAGTTACAAAATTTATTGTTAGGTTTGAAAATGTAAATATTATTTCGAAAATCAACTTTCTTGTTAAAATTCATATTATTGTGTTAAAAAAATTAACTTTTTGTAGAAAATTTGTATTTTTTTGAAAATATTTAATCTTTTTTGTTTTTTATTTCAGATTGAAACACTTTATGGCTGAGATATCAACTATTACATTTTTAGTTGAAAATCAATTTTTTCTGTTTAAGAATTTAATTATTTAATAGAAGATTAATTTTTTTTGTCCAAATTTTGATTTGACATATCTGAAATTTTCAAAAATCTCATTGAACTGTCTCAAGAATCTTAGAAAAATTATATTTATAGCCATAAAAACAAATATATCGTCAAACAAAATTTTTATTTTGTATTATTTTTTTAATTTAGGTAAAGTCACAGGTGAGTCAACAAAAATGCAAATACGACTTTTGAACGAGGACAAATCTTATCAGAAAAAAATAAACTCAACTGTTGCTGTTTCAATATTGAATATTTTCCGAAAGAGACAAATTTTCTACAAAACAGTTTAATTTTTAAGTCGAAAATATGAATTTTCAACAAACAAGTTAATTTTGAACCGAGAAGATTAATTTTCAACCAAATAAATTTGAATTTTCAACAAAAAAAAATTAATGACTAAAAACAAAATTTTTAAACATATCAGTTAAATTTTCAGCCAAAGAGATTGATTTTGAACTAAAAAAATTAATCTTCAAGCCAAAACCTTTAAAAAAACTTAAAAATTTTATTTAGAATTTTTCAAAAATCTACATTTTGTTTTAAGTTTTCTGAAATCTCAAGAACATTTTCTTATTCTGATACATTTAAAAAATCTTAAAAAGCTTCTAAATTTTTTGTTCGAAATTTTCAAAAATGTACAGTTTTCTTTAAGTTTGTTGAAATCTTCTAAAGATTTAAATTATTCTCGAATCTCTTCAAAATTATTTTGTTGAAAATTCGTCTTTTTGAATTCAAAATTCAACTATTTTGTTAAAAATATCATCTTTTTTTTTGAAAATTAAACTACTTTGTTGAAAATTCGTCCTTTTGGGAGAAAATTAATAATTGTTGACAAATTTAACTATTCTATTATAAATTCTGTTCTTTATATTCTTTAATTTACAGAGAATTTAACTTTTCTATTTTTGGTTGAAAATTTATCTCTTTTAGTAGAGAATTAATCTATTTTTTAGAAAATTCGTCTTTTTGGTCAAGAATTTACAAATTATTTTAATTAATATTTTTCTGAAAAAAGACCTTCTCCTTTCGCTCCGCTGGGAATCGAACCACAGAACTTCCGATTGCCGGTCGGGTGCTTTCCCATTAAGCTACTAGAGAGATCGAGAGAAGAAACGTTTTTCAGAAAATACACGCATCATTTTGCTAGATGGTACAAATTAAATTTCTCAAGGAAACTGTATTATCATCAGACAATAACAGAAATTTTTAACGTCTTTTCAGACTAGATGGAGATATGATTTAAAAATTATTTTAATTAATTTTTTTTTGAAAAAAGATCTCCTTTCCCTCCGCTGGGAATCGAACCACAGAACTTCCGATTGCCGGTCGGGTGCTTTCCCGTTAAGCTACTAGAGAGATCGAGAGAAGAAACTTTTTTCAGAAACTACACGCATTATTTTGCTAGATGGTACAATTTACATTTTTCAAGGAAACCCGACCGGCAATCGGAAGTTCTGTGGTTCGATTCCCAGCGGAGCGAAAGGAGAAGATCTTTTTTCAGAAAAAAATTAATTAAAATAATTTTTAATTCATATCTCCATCTAGTCTGAAA
Source organism: Andricus curvator (assembly GCA_932195095.1). Classification (NCBI taxonomy): domain Eukaryota; kingdom Metazoa; phylum Arthropoda; class Insecta; order Hymenoptera; family Cynipidae; genus Andricus; species Andricus curvator. The sequence continues at coordinate 90,867 of CAKNYM010045905.1, read as the reverse complement.
AGACGTTAAAAATTTCTGTTATTTTCTGATGATAATACAGATTCCTTGAAGAATTAAAAAATTCAACTATTATATTTTTCATTATGAAATCATCTGATGGTTGAAAATTCAACCGTTTTTTGTTGAAGTTTATACTTTTATGTTTGAAAATTCAGTTATTTGGTTGAAAATTTAACTATTTTGTTGAAAATATGTCTTTTTTGATTTAAAATTCAATTATTTTGTTAAAAATATAATTTTTTCGAAAATTCAACTATTTTGTTGAAAATTCGTCTTTTTGGTGGAAAATTAATAATTGCAGGTTAAAAATTTAACTGTTTTGTTGATAAATTTAACTTTCTATTAAAAATTCTTTTTTTTTATATTCTTTTTTTTACTGAAAATTTAATTTTTCTATTTTTGATTGAAAATTTATCTGCTTTAGCAGAGAATTAACCTTTTTTTGTAGAAAATTCGTCTTTTTGGTCAAGAATTAAAAAATTCAACTATTATATTTTTTATTAGGAAATCATCTGATTGTTGAAAATTCAACCCTTTTTTGTTGAAGTTTATACTTTTTTGTTCGAAAATTCGGTTATTTGGTTGAAAATTTAACTATTTTGTTGAAAATGTGTCTTTTTGAATTAAAAATCCAATTACTTTGTTAAAAATATAATTTTTTTCGAAAATTCAACTATTTTGTTGAAAATTTAACTATTTTCTTGAATATTCGTCTTTTTGGTATTAAAAATTCAATTATTTTGTTGAAGATATAATTTCCTTCGAAAATTAAACTATTTTGTTGAAAATTCTTTTTGTTTTTGTACAAAATGAATAATTGCGGGTAAAAAATTCAACTGTTCTGTTGAAAAATTTGACTATTCTATTAAAAAAAATTTTTTTATATTCTATTTTTTTACTGAAAATTTTACTTTTCCATTTTTGGTTGGAAATTTATCTGTTTCAGTAGAGAATTAATTTTCTTTGTAGAAAATTCGTCTTCTTGGTCAAGAATTTACAAATTCAACTATTAAATTTTTCATTAGGAAATCATCAGATTGTTGAATATTCAACTGTTTTTTTTTAAGTTTATACATTTTTGTTTGAAAATTCGGTTATTTGGTTGAAAATTTAACTATTTTGTTGAAAATTTATCCTTTTGGATTAAAAATCCAATTAGTTTGTTAAAAATATAATTTTTTTCGAAGATTCAACTATTTTGTTAAAAATTCGTCTTTTTGGTAGAAAATTAATAGTCGCAGGTGAAAAATTCAACTTTTGTGTTCAAAAATTTAACATTCCATGAAAAATTCTTCCTTTTACATTCTTTTTTTTTTTACTGAAAATTTAACTTTTCCATTTTTGGCTGAAAATTTAGTTATTTGGTTGAAAATTGAACTATTTTGTTGAATATTCGTCTTTTTGGAAAAAAAGTCAACTATTTTGTTGAAAATATAATTTTTTTTTAAATTCAACTTTTTGGTTGAAAATTAAACTATTTTGTTGAAAATTCGTCTTTTTGGTAAAAAATTATTAATTGCAGGTGAAAAATTCAACTGTTCTGTTGAAAAATTTAACTTTCTATTAAAAATTCTTTTTTTTATATCCTATTTTTTACTGAAAATTTAATTTTTCCATTTTTGATTGGAAATTCATCTGTTTTAGTAGAGAATTAATCTTTTTTGTAGAAAAATCGTGTTTTTGGTCCAAAATTTAAAAATTCAACTATTATATTTTTAATTAAGAAATTCATTAAGATTGTTGAAAATTCAACTGTTTTTTGTTGCAGTTTATACTTTTTTGTTTGAAAATTCGGTTATTTGGTTGAAAATTTAACTTTTTTGTTGAATATTCGTCTTTTTGGATAAAAAATTCAACTATTTTGTTAAAAATATAATTTTTCTTTTGAAACTTCAACATTTTGGTTGAAAATTAAACTATTCTGTTGAAAACTCGCCTTTTCGGTAAAAATAATTTTCTACCAAAAAGACGAGGTTTCAACAGAATAGTTTAATTTTCAACCAAAATGTTGAATTTAAAAAAAAATTATATTTTTAACAAAATAGTTGAATTTTTAATCCAAAAACACGAATATTCAAGAAAAAACTTAAATCTTCAACCGAATAACCGAATTTTTAAACAAAAAAGTATAAATTTCAACAAAAAACAGTTGAATTTTCAACAATCAGATGATTTTCTAATGAAAAATATAATAGTTGAATTTTTAAATTCTTCACCAAAAAGACGAATTTTGTACAAAAAAATTTATTTTCTACTAAAACAGATAAATTTCTAACAAAAAATGGAAAAGTTAAATTTTCAGTTTTTTCAAGAAAACAGTTGAATTTTTCACCTGCAATTATTAATTATTAATAATTGCAGTTGAAAAATTCAACTGTTTTCTTGAAAAATTTAACTATTCTTAAAAATTTTTTTTATATTCTTTGTTTACTGAAAATTTAACTTGTCCATTTTTCACCTGCAATGATTAATTATTAATGATTGCAGGTGAAAAATTGAACTGTTTTGTTGAACAGTTTAACTATTCTATTAAAAATTCTTTTTTTTTATATTATTTTTTTACTGAAAATTTAACTTTCCTAAGTTTTATTGAAAATTTACCTGTTTTAGTAGAGAATTAATTTTTTTTGTAGAAAATTCCTCTTTTTGGTCAAGAATTTAAAAATTCAACTATTATATTTTCCATTAGGAAATCATCAAATTGTTGAAAACTCAACTGCTTTTTGTTGAAGTTTATACTTTTTTGTTTGAAAATTCGGTTGAAAATTTAACTATTTTGTTGAAAATTCGTCTTTTGGAATTAAAAATTTAACTATTTTGTCAAAAAAATATTTTTCTTGAAAATTCAACTTTTTGGTTGAAATAAATAAAACTTAAATTTGTAAATTTAAAATAAAAATTGTTTTCAACCTGAAATTATGGTTATGAACTAAATTACTCCCAGTATGTCAGGTGCATGCTGTTGTGTGCAAGGTAAAAATAGATTAAGTGTGTCAATAATTCTATTTTTCCCGTTTTGAAGCATTAACTTGTGATAATGTTGGAGGTGACGCAGCTTGTTTACGCTTTCTTGCCCCCCCCCCCTGGAAGGTCCAGATTTGAATTCTAATTTTTTTAGAGGGGGTACTGTAAACTTTAGATTGTCCCCTCACCAATCCCCAGATCAGGCCTGACCAAAGAGGGGAAATCGACTCAAAGGCCACATGTTTCAGCAACATCTGGTTCCATCCCCACTTCCCTCTCCTCAGCTCCAGAGGTTTGGGGTGGGGGTCACTATCGTGAAGTTGAATGAGTAGAGAGCAGTGGAGATGTAAAAAAAAACATCTGGCAATAGGGCAGTAAAGACCAAACTTTTTCCTCTCTGGGGGGCCTGCCCTAGATGCCCCCTTCCCAAAAAAACGCTCCTCTAGATTTGCCCCTGATTCTGTGTATAAGCCGTGAACGACACAGAGGAGGACAGTTGTCATTAAAAATGAATTTTTTAATCATCCTGTTCGTTCTGATCTCTTTGGCTCTTTTCGTTGGAGCCCACTTTGACGGCCCACCAAGCGACCAGTGTGCCAAAACAAGAAACGGTGGTGATTGTTCAGATCCTAAAAAATGTTGCTGCGGGATGTGCTGTAAGTTGAACTTTTATTCTCAACATCTACCGCATAATTTCATAAATTCCAACGCTGAAAAATTGAACAGAAAGATTTTTGAGGAAATTCTGCATATGAAAATTCGAACCAATTTCTAGATTGAGTAAAAACTGCTTCTAAGATAAAATTTACGGATTGCGGATTTATTCAAGGGAGAGATGGTTGCGTATCTTTTAATGATTTTTGATTATTCCAAAGTAATATTTGCAGTTGTGTGAATTTTCTAGTACAATGAGGACTTTATAATTATATAAAGTGCAAAGTCGTTACGAGACGAAAATTCAGAATGAATCTAATTTTAAACATGAGATAAAGTTCAAAGTCGTTATGAGTTCGATTGTCGCTCTAAGTTTTGAAGTTAAAGTAAAAACTCCCATTCAAATTCAAAATTTAATTAAATACATTTTCATTTTCTTACACAACGAGGTCTTTATCATAAGATAAAATACAAAGTCGCTACGATTTAAAAATTCAAGCTGAGTCTAATTTTAAGCATAATATAAAGTTCAAAGTCGTTACGAGTTCGATTGTGGCTCTAATGTTTAAAGTTAAAATAAAAACTCCCATTTATATTCAAAATCTATTCAAATACATGGATCATAAGATGAAGTGCAAAGTCGTGACGATATGAAAATTCAGAATGAATCTAATTTCAAACTTAAGATAAAGTTCAAAGTCGTTACGAGTTCGATTGTGGCTCTAATTTTCAAAGTTAAAGTAAAAACTTCCATTTGAATTCAAAATTGAATTAAATACATTTTCATTTCCTCGCACAACGAAGTCTTTATCATAAGATAAAGTGCAAAGTCATTACGATACGAAAATTCAAACTGAATCTAATTTTAAACATAAGATAAAGTTAAAAGTCGTGACGATATGAAAATTCAGAATAAATCTAACTTTAAACATAAGATGAAGTTCAAAGTCGTTGCGAGTTCGATTTTTGCTCTAATTTTTAAAGTCAAAGTAAAAACTCCCATTCAAATTCAAAATTTAATTAAATACATTTTCATTTTCTCGCACAACGAGTTCTTTATCATAAAATAAAGTGCACAGTCGTTTTAAAAATTCAAACTGAATCTAATGTTTAAAGTTAAAATAAAAACTCCCATTTATATTAAAAATTTATTTAAATACATTTTAGTTTTCTCGACGACGAAATCTTTATCATATGATAAAGTGCAAAGTCGTTACGATACGAAAATTCAAACTGAATCTAATTTTAAATATAGGATAAAGTTCAAAGTAGTTACGAGTTCGATTGCGGCTATAATTTTTAAAGTTAAAGTAAAAACTGCCATTTAAATTCGAAATTTATTTAAATACATTTTAATTTTTGCTCACAACGAAGTCTTTATCATAAGATAAAGTGCAAAGTCATTACGATATAAAAATTCAAACTGAATCTAATTTTAAGCATAATATAAAGTTCAAAGTTGTTACGAGTTCGATTGTGGCTCTAATTTTCAAAGTTGAAGTAGAAACTTCCATTTAAATTCAAAATTCGATTAGGTACATTTCAATTTTTTCGCACAACGAGGTCTTTATCATAAGATAAAGTGCAAAGTCGTTACAGGACGAAAATTTAAACTGAATCTGATTTTAAACATAAGATAAAGTTCAAAGTCGTTACGAGTTTGATTGTGGCTCTACTTTTCAAAATCAAAGTAAAAACGTCAATAAAGTGCAAAGTCGTGACGACATGAAAATTCAGAATGAATCTAATTTTAAACATAAGGTAAAGTTCAAAGTCGCTACGAGTTTGATTGTGGCTCCAATTTTTAACGTTAAAGTAAAAACTCCTCTTTAAATTCAAAATTTAATTAAATACATTCTAATTTTCGCTCCCAATAAGGTCTTTATCATAAGATGAAGTGAAAAGTCGTTACCATACGAAAATTCAAACTGAATCTAATTTTAAACATAAGATAAAGTTCAAAGTCGTTACGAGATTGATTGTGGCTCTAATTTTCAAATTCAAAGTAAAAACTTCAATAAAGTTCAAAGTCGTGACGATATGAAAATTCAGAATAAATCTAATTTTAAACATAAGATAAAGTTCAAAGTCGTTTCGAGTTCAGTTGTGGCTCTAATTTTTAAAGTTAAAGTAAAAACTCTCATTCAAATTCAAAATTTTATTAAATACATTTTCATTTTCTCGCACAACGAGGTCTTTATCATAAGATAAAGTGCAAAGTCGTTACGATATAAAAATTCAAACTGACTCTAATTTCAAACATAATATAAAGTTCAAAGTCGTTACGAGTTTGATTGTGGCTCTAATGTTTAAAGTTAAAATAAAAACTCCCATTTAAATTCAAAATTTATTCAAATACATTTTAGTTTTCTCGCACGACGAAATCTTTATCATAAGATAAAGTGCAAAGTCGTTACGATACGAAAACTCAAACCGACTCTAATTTTAAGCATAATATAAAGTTCAAAGTCGTTACGAGTTCGATTGTGGCTCTAATTTACAAAGTTAAAGTAAGAACTTCCATTTAAATTCAAAATTTATTTAAATACATTTTAATTTTCGCTCACAGCGAGGTCTTTATCATAAGATAAAGTGCAAAGTCTTGATGATATAAAAATTCAAACTGAATCTAATTTGGAACATAAGATCAAGTTCAAAGTCGTTACGAGTTTGATTGTGGCTCTAATTTTCAAAGTTGAAGTAAAAACTTTCATTCAAATTCAAAATTTAATTGAGTACATTTCAATTTTCTCGCACAACGAGGTCTTTACCATAAGATGAAGTGCAAAGTCGTTACGGTGTAAAACTTCAAACTGACTAATTTTAAGCATAATATAAAGTTCAAAGTCGTTACGAGTTCGATTTTCGCTCTAATTTTTAAAGTTAAAGTAAAAATTCCCATTAAAAAAAACTCCCATTCCACTTAAGACTTAATTTTTTTATATTATAACATAGAAGCTGATGTACGATACAATCCTATCATTGGTTTATAATTTTAGATTGACAAAATGAAACTTAAATATCAAAACTGAAAGTTTTTCTCGTCAATCTGTTTCTTAACCAGAGACTTTTATTATCAAGCCATTCTCGAACTATTATTTTCCAAAAAATATTTTAGCTCGTTTTAATTTTTTGCTGAATACTGAGTACTGAATATTAAAACATGTATAATTTTTAATTTCAGATAAGGGGAAATGCGATCCTGGGACGGTACACGGGAATGGATGCTGTTGGAAGCGATGGGAAAATTAAATAATACAACAAACTGAATCCTGTTAACAATGTGCTAAAAACAGCACAGGTCTTCGAGAAATATTGAGATTTAGGACAAAATGTCACTTGGAATGTCCAGCCCCACAACACGAGACAAAAAACTGAAGACTTCAAAGCTAAAATTATTACACCAACAATTACAAAGGAAAGACAACCGACGCCTGATGATGAACGCGGGCAGTGTCCATTGAATGGCGGTCCACCTGCTGAAAATTCCTGTACAGGAACCTCGGAGGATCCTGGACATGTTGCTGGACAC